>OY740807.1:27735835-27885835 GCA_963514005.1 Raja brachyura
GAAGATATGACAGTGAATTAGGTGTCAAAATTAAGCTTTTTATGCTTTATCTGATGGGATGAATTGCAGACTTGATTTTTTAAATCTCAAAAATTTGTAACATTGCTAGAGAGAGTATACCTGTATCTGTTCAATCATTAGTTGTTCATAAATAAGTAAAATAACATTGTTATGTGCTATTAAACTTGCCTGGGATAAAGGGGACGAAAAAGGTTGGGAACCCCTGGACTAGGGGGTGGGGAACAAGGGCAGCGCTGAGGGGAACCGAGAAGACAGGAGTGCGGGACCCATCTATGATGGGAGAGGGTAATACCCAGTTCCCTAAAGAATGAGGATATCTCGGATGTTCTAGTATGCAAAACCTCATCTTGAGCGCATATGCGGCGTAGACAGAGGAATTGGGAGTAGGGGATAGTTTTTGCAGAAGCAAGGTGGGAAGAAGTGTAGTTGAGATCGTTGTGAGAGTCAGTGGGTTTGTAATAGACGCCAGTCTTAGCATTAATATCATCAATGATCTGTCATGGACCAAACACATTGATGCAACAACCAAGGAGGCATCCAATGCCTCTACTTTGTGAGGAAACGGAGGAAATTGAGCATGTCTCCTAGTTATTCTTACAAATTATTCCAGATGCATAATTAGAAATCATACTGTCAGGTTGCATCATAGCTTAGTTAAGGAACAGCTCTGCCCAAGACTGCAAAGAATGGCAGAGAGTATGGAAGTTTTAGAGACATAGACCTTAATTAAAAACATTTATCACAGCCAGCAGCAGAGAATGTCAGCTATTTTATGTAATCAGACATCAGCTCCATTACTCATTCACGTGCTTCAGCATACTTATTCACGTGCTTGTTTGTTAGTTAGTCAGCAGCACTTAATTAAGTCTCTTTATTTAGTATTAAGTCTCTTTATTTAGTATTGTCTTTTTATTTAGTAAACAAGTTACTTCTTATTTTTACTTTTACTTTTGCTTTGTACTCTTAATAAATACATTTGTATCTTTGTGTAAAACATATAAACCAAATATGTAACAGTGTAATATGGTGTAACCCTGTAACTGTAGCTAAAACTTAATGGGGGCAGAAGGTAGCTGAGAGATTAGAAGTTAAACATAAGGGTGGCAAACAAGGAGAAATAATGAGGGGAGGTGTGGAGATTGAACCAAGGCCGAAACATAATGGTGGCAGGACAGGAGAGATTAGTCCTGAAGGTAGATTGATGCAAAAGGAGTACAGCATGCAGATAATAAAGCAGAGATAAGACTGAAAAACTGTAATAAAGAGCTGCCTGGTTCTGTGTATTTTTGAGCAATTAGAGAACAGGCCAAGGTGTCCTCTCTGACTGCTCCAGCCAATATTTGCAAATAAAGGCTTTTCGTCTTCTTGAAGAACTCTCTGTGTCTGTGTCGTAGTATCCAAATTTGAGTCTTGAAACCACGACAAGAGTTGTAGATGTAGCCCAGTCCAGCACGCAGACCATATATTCCAGCTAGACTTCATGCTGCCTCAGAAAAGCAACCAACATAATCAAAGACTGGTACCACCCGATCATTCCTACTTCTCTCTGCTGCAATCCAGCAGAAGCCACAGAAAATTTGAAAACTTGCCATAGGAACAGCTTCTTCCCCCTCAGTTATCAGACTTCTGAACAGTCCTTCCATAAGATAGGATACTGTTCAATTCACCTCTACCTCTTTGCATTGGAACTGATGCGTTATAATGCCAAGTATATTCTGCACTTTGTATCTTCACCTTATCTATTGTACTCGAGTTTGACTTGATTGTATCTATGCTTGATATATCTGATCTGTTGAATTGCATGCAAAACGAAGCTTGTCATTGTACCTTGGTAGAAGTAACAAAAAACCTAAACACTGAATTAAAAAAAAATCTTTCATTATATTTGGTGGTGCTGAAAATAAAACCTTTTATCTGATTGGCAAAATATCGTCAGAGATAAAGAAGAAACGTGCTGAAGGCAATGAAGTTATTAAATGTTTCGGAAAGAACTGGCGGCAATGTGGCGCAGCGGGTTAGACCTGCTGTACAGCGCTCACAGCACCGGAGACCCGGGTTTGAGCCTAACTACGGGTGCTGTTTGTATGTTCTCTCCGTGACCTGCGTGGGTTTTCTCAGAGATCTTCGACTTCCTCCCACACTCCAAAGACATAGGTTAATTGGCTTGCTATAAATGTAAATTGTTCCTCGTGTGTGCAGGATAGTGTTTGTGTGCAGGGATCGTTGGTCGGCGTGGACTCGGTGGGCCAAAGGGCTATGTCCACGCTGTATCTCTAAACTAAACTGTAGATGCTGGTTTAAATCGAAGATAGACACAAAATAGAGTTACCAAGTTACCTTGCTCATCTGAATGTAAAAAATAACTGAAGATCATGGTTGACTCAGAATTTAGATCCTTAATTATTCTCGACCTAACTTGCAAACAAGGTCCGTTTTTTCCATACTGTCTTTTATCAGTCTTGCGGAATTTCGTGTGTAATTTATGTTTATTTTATTTTTTGGCTCTGTGAGTCTCTACGCTTGTGATGCTGCTGCAATATTTCATTATACCTGCACCTCACTGTACTTGTGCATACAACAATACACTCGAGTTGATACCACTTGCAAAACATGTCACACAGCAAAATTGTTACAATAATCCTTTAAGAATATTTATACTCCCTTCTCATGATGCATTATCTTTTATTATAATGTAGTTCAAAGCATCAGCCTGTATCTTCATTTAAGTCAAATAATTTTCACAAGTGTAAGATTGTGAACCTGGACAAGGAATATATTAAAACAATTATATTCATGATAACTTATGCACATGTTAAACTTTTGCTCAGCTATCGATCACACCTTTATATATTAAAATAAAAACATGACTGGCGAAATTGGATGTTTTTTCCTTCATTAGCTTGTTATCATTGTCTCAATTATAAAATCACATACTTAACAAGCTCAAGTAACAGAAACACACCAAGACTATAGAAAGATCTTTCCTGTATTGCTCAGTGCCGTGCCGACCCACCCAATGTATTTATAATTTGGAAGAATTACTTCACCGTCGAGGAAAGTAAACTTGGTCTGTTTTCTCTAGGCCAAAACTAGCACAATTAGAAACCACAAATGATTAAAAAGCAATTGCTTCGTCAGAAACATGCAAGCTAAGAAAAACCAGAACAATGTTAAATTATTTGGGGAATTTCAAGTAGAGCATATCTGAATGAACAGAAATGCCTGTAGCTACAGACACCAAAACCCATATTCTATAATCAGAAGACAAAAATTCTAAGATCTGATGCACAATTCTTCCTTTATTCTAGCACCCATAGGACCACCTAAACATCAGCATTGAATAATGAAAAGATAGAATAACCATTATTCATGCTGGAGGTGTGTTATACGCTGTAATATCCTTCCCCACCCACACCACTGATGGTTCAGCTTTAACAATGTGCATGCGAGAAATTAAAATGTAGTTTTGCACTTCAACAATTAACAGAATTTTATCTATTTTCCTTTATAGTCCAGGTTAGATCATTTCTCAGGCAATTAAAAGTTAACAAGTGATCAGAATGGATGATAATTAATCCCAGCAAAGGTCTAGTCTGGAGATCTTCCATGAGTCCAAGAACAAGCTTCCATAAAGTTTTGCTGACAAATTTTGGCTGCACTTTGGGCAGCCCGAACAAAGTGAAAATACATTGTAACTGGGAAATAAAATAAAGTATAATTGCAAAGAGAAAGAAAATACAAGGAATCAGTCGCTCTGTACTTAATCTGCAATCTTGCTTCATTTAGATTCTTACCAAGTGTACAACCTCACATTTTCCTACATTAGTTGTCAAGTTTTCGTTACTCACCTACAAATGAGGAGTCCACATATCTTCACTGAAACGTGTTGCCCACCTATTTCTATGTCAAACAAATATTTTGTCTGCTTCCAGTTATTGATGTTAATGCTATACCAAAATTAGTAGATAACCAGAGCACAGAGCGACTCTTTAAGCAATTAGTACACAAGAGAAAATACTCGGCAAGCTATGGTTAACACAGACGACCAACCCCCTGGATCTGATCACCAATGTCATTGTTTCATAAAACTCCCTCAATTATGGAAAGTTAAATAAAATTGCAAAACTGGGACTCAAAGAACTGGTGGTGTATTAATATTGAAAGTGGAAGTGAAAACAACCTACATGCCAGTTAGGTCAACATCCAAATGCCAAAAAATGCTTTTGTGTACGTGAACTGTGATTCAGATTACTACCCCACCTGGTATTCAATCTAAAGGAGTACATTAAGCAGGACCAAGAGGCTGCAGTTTACTTCCCCAAGATTATCAGTTGCCAATAACCTAGCAAGAGAAATTATATACACAGGGGAATAAAAAATACCGGAGGAACTCGGCAGGTCAGGCAGCAACTGCGGAGTCAGAGGGATAAAAGATATTTTGGGTTAAGACCCTGCATCAGGATTGAAATTGTAAAGTGAGAAAACCAATATAAAGAGGCGAGGAGGAGAGCTGAGGAAGGAGCTGGCAGGCAAGGTGAAATCAGACAGGGAGTGGGATGATGGGTAGATGATGCCAGGTACTACATATCCATAAGAAACTATAATTGAGAAACACCTGATCATTACAACATTCTTAAGTGCACACCTATTTTCAAAACCTATAACCTGGAAGAAAATTCAAAATGTTTCAATTTCAACAGTATATACTCCTGGCCATAGTTTAAAGCGGCACTTAGATTAATTTTTAACTAGGCTCAGCGAACTTTGGTTTCATAATATGTCCAATCACTTCCACATTTAAGTTGATTGTAAGTGTATACCAATATTGCACAGCTGTTTTAAGCCTATTCTACCAAGTACCTGAATGCCAGTCCCATCTGACAATTGATTGTCCATTTCGATTTTGTAGGTTTACAATAAAAATAATAGAATGATACCACTGGACATCATAAAGAACACTCCCCTTGAGATACAATATCCTCTTAACAATTCACAAAAATGCCAAATCAACAAATGTTAATAAGTTGAGCAATTTAAGACGATCACTGGCTCTTCAAATATTAACACACTGGATTAGGCCACATAAGATTATTCAAGCTGTAATATTTAGATTACATGAAGCAACAACTGTTTGATATCCTCCTCACATTAAGACTCACATTAATGAGGTAATCAAGTAATTATTAATAAAGAATTCAGATCACCTGCCAGATCCTCACTTTTAGAATAACAGCGTGTTGAAGATTAAAGGGATTATTGTCCCTTTGTTGACATATCAATAATGTTGTCCCTTTTGGCAGATTTCTTTGAAGTATAGCTATGTCCCTAACAAGTACCAAGGGCAAACAAAAAAAAATCTTGATAACTAGTTTAAAAGTAACACATTTACCTTGCATAATAAAGTACCAGTACTTTCAACACTAGAAATCTAAAATGACGCCTGCCATTTTAAATATACAATTCTAATAATATAGCATGCATCTTGCAACCAGGAGCAATCTGGCTGTCTTCAGCCTCCACCACTGCCAAGGTGAGGTCAAATGCAAACTAGAGGAACAGCATCTCATATTCTGCCTGGGTAGTCTATAATTTAATGTCATGAAGATTGAATCCTCCAATTCTGTGTGTCTCCCCTACCCAGGTTCTTTCTTGCTCACCCTTTTACCAACATCAAACCCCATCAACCCCCTCCACCAACTCCCATTCTCTCCAACTGGGTCCTCTCCCCCCACCATTCTCATTAGCCTATCTCACTGACCTCCCTCATTCGGTATCATGCTTCACCTTCCTTTTCCCATCACATTCCATCAATCACCTCCCAGCATTTGCGTTACTACCGCCCTCCCTGTCCCCACTTGATGTCAACTGGCAATTAACTCCTCCTCAGCTGGATCCACCTATCACTTGCCAGCTCTTTCTCAACCCCCCCCCCCCCCTCATCTCACTCTACTTTTTCAACCCAGATGAAAGGTTCGGACCCAAATCATCATTCATTTCCTTCCACAAATACTGCCAGATGCATTGAAATGCTCCAGCTGATTATTTGTTTGCTCCAGGTTCCAGCATTGGCAATCCCTTATGTCTCAAGACAGTCTTCAAATGTACTTCTCTTTATGGGGTATCTGCAAAAACAAGTATTCTGTAGTGTATTGTATTACTAGATCCCAAATCTTTTCTCCAATACTTAATTCTCTGATTTCAAAATTCTTAATAATCTTTGGTCAATATCAATCGTGAAAGCACCAACTGGGTCACATGCTTTTTGGTGCAATACAGCAATATTGATAACTGCAAGTCTTGTGCATCATTTAAGTTCCAGAAAAAAACATATATTTACAGAATCTTGATTCTGTGCAGTGATTCTGAATACCTTCAACATAAAATGTAGTAGTGCATGGGATGATGCACTGCTGTCTACTTGCCTGAATGGATACAACTGACGTCAAACACGTTGCTTCCTCTCTAATCTAAAACCTAAAAAATTAAAGAATTTCAAAAGGATGGAGAATGGATAGTTCATGACCTTCAGGTTGTCTAACCAGCAACACCCATATACTTTCCAAAAAATACCCATATCCCACACTCTTGTGGAGTCTATAACAATAGATTTTTAGATATACTACATGGAAACACGAGTCCACACCAACAATTGACCACTTGTTCACACTAGTCCCCCGTTATCCCACTTTCCCATCCACATCAGGAGCACTTTTTTCCCCCCTCAGAGGCCAATTAACTTACAAACCTGCATGTCCTTGTGGGTACCATGGTGGTGTAGCGGTAGAGCCACTGCTTTACAGCGGCAGAGACCTGGGCTCGATCCTGACTGCGGGTGCTTGTTTGTACGGAGTTTGTATGTTCTCCTCGTGACCTACATGGGTTATCTCCGAGACTGTCAGTTTCCTCCCACTCTCCAAAGACGTACAAGTTTGTAGGCTAATTGGCTTGGTTCAAATGTAAAATTGTGTGTAGGGTAGTGTTAATGTGTGGGGATCATTGGTCAGTGCTGACCGGGGGGGGGGGGGGGGGGGGGGGGGCAAAGGACCCATTTCCACACTGTATCTCTAAACTGAACTAAACAAGGGAGAAAACCAGAGCAAGAAAGCATGAATTCCACACTGACAGCATCCAAAGTCAGGATCGAATCTGGGTCTCTGGCACTGAGAAGCAGCAGCTCTGCTAACTGCACCACCCTTAACACAATGTCTGACAAAGATCTGCTGCCTTGGACTGCATCCTTCTATGCTTTTCCCCAGTACGTGTCCAAATATATTTTAAACATTTTAATTGGAACCACTTCTGCCACCTATTCTGGCAGCTTACTCCAGACAATTTCAACCTTGTGTGGAAAAATGTACCCCTTAAAACTCCAAGTTTGATAATTCCACACACTATCCGAGATATTACTCTTCTGCCTCTGGCATCCAAGATGTTAACGCCTTTACAAAAATCAAAATACAATAGAGAATTGGCAGATGCCAGATATCACAACAGGTCAGCATCTTGGAGACAGAAATAGGATTGACACGTGTCAAGGATTACCACTTCTTTCTCAATAGATGACGACTAAAATGTTACGGATATTCAACAATTTTTGTTTTCTTACAATATATCTGTATTATTATTCACTAGCCCAGGATATCCAGGGTGCTTTCAATCCCATTACAGTATACAAATTATTTTCAATATTTTCTTTTCTCGAGATCAGTCAATATTCTGACCAATGTAAACATTCACAATCAACATAACCAAAAATTAACTTTCAATTCCAGATTTAATTCAAGTAGAAGTCAAACATGTTACCTGATCATTAGACCAAGCCTCTTGGTATCAATCCAGAGACTCAACCACTATGCCATCAAAGTCTACATTCTTCTTCTCCCCTCCCACCACACCCTCCTCAGCCTCCCAGCTTAATTCTCAGCCTGCCTCTGCCAACTACTTGCCCTCCACAAAAATGACAAAGTGCTGGAGTAACTTAGCATCGCTGGAGAACATGGGTAAGTGACGTTTCGTGGACATCCCCGAGTGTTAAGAATAGTCCCGACCCGAAATGTCACCTACCCATGTCCTGCAGAGATGCTGCCTGACCCGCTAAATTACTCCAGCACTTTGTCTTTTATTTGTAAACCAACATCCGTAGCTCCTTGTTTCTATATTTATCCTTCACTACTTGCTCTCCCATTTTACTTTCCCACTTCCAATCCACTATTTGCTCTTTGCTCTCATGCCCCCAACTCATTCTCGTCCATTTTACCGAGTGCATACGAAGTGTGCAGGAAGAAACTGCAGATACTGGTTTGCACCGAAGATAGACACAAAATGCTGGAGTAACTCAGCGGGACAGGCATCATCCCTGGAGAGAAGGAATGGGTGACGTTTCGGGCCGAGACAGATAATTTAGTTCTGTGCAGACCACACTATTAACTACTCTCTCCAACGTCTGCCCCTATTTAACTCCATCTACTTGAATTACTCACTCCTCTCCTTCCCCTGCCCTCTTAGCGCCCACCCACATTCATACCCAAAATAGACACAAAATGCCAGAGTAACAGCGGGGCAGGCAGCATGTCTGGAGAGAAGGGACATAACCAAATGTTGTCTCGACCCGAAACGTCACCCATTCCTTCTCTCCAGCGATACTGACAGTCCCGCCGAGTTACTCCAGCATTTTGTGTCTATCTTCGGTGTAAACCAGCTTCTGCAGCTCCTTCCTACCCACGCCCCCGTTTATTCTCCACCTCCCCTCTTGCGCTATTTACTTTCTCCTCCCCACCCCCCACATTATGTTTCCTTTCCGCCCGGGCCTCGGTGGATCTCCCCGCCGTCAGCGTATTGTATTGCATCGCCCTGTTTGTGTTACTCACAGTTTCCACCTTCCCCCCCCAAGGCCCCGCTTCGTTCCTCGCAGCGACACAACATGGCGATGGGCGCCAACGCACCAATCAGCCCCGGCGCCGCCTCCCGCCAATCACCATCCAGACCGTCGCGCCTCTCGCGAAACCAATCATGAGCCACAAATCAGAATGCCGACCTCCAATTGGTCAGTAAAACGGCTGCCGCTTCATTCTCACCAATCGGGAGGCGCAGCAGCTGCCCGCTCATGTGTGATTGGCCATCTCTGTGACCAATCGAGATTATGCTGCGCGGTTGCCATCCAATCGGAATAAACAGCGCGGCAAGGTGCAGCCAATCAAATGTGGCGAGGCCGCCACCTGCTGGTGCCGATGAGTCCTACATCGCTGCCCTCAAAGTGCGAGGCAGGTTCTCAGCTGGGCGGCACTTAACGTGGTGGAGTAACTCAGCGGTCAGACAGCATGCCCGGAGACCAATAAGGGAAGGTATCCCACGCCAGGGGGCCACATAAATGGCACGGGTGGGGGACAGATTTGAGAAATGTATAGACTATTGAACTATTTGTATAGCCTCCGAAAATATAAGGCTAAGGGTAGCAATGTTACAAAATTTTGAGATTTAAAAAACCAAGTCTGCAATTTTATCCCATCAGATAAAGCATAAAAATAAGTTTAATTTGACACCTAATTCACTTTCATATCTTCAGTATTAAAAACGTTAGGGCCATTTTCATACTCGGAAATTAGCAACTTGCTTCCTATTGCTTTTCTATTGACTTGTCACAAAAGTTGTGATCGAGGACAGTCAAAAGCCCATAACTTCCTTAAAATTTAAGAGAACTGAAAGAAATTTTCAGTTATTATAGATTGAAGTATTCTGAAACAAATATGAAACAATCTTACTTGGATGACCTGAAATGAAAGCATATAATTAGTTAGTTACCCAATTGTAGCCAATTACAAAATTCAATTACTAGATCTAAACATTTATCAATTTCTTAAGAAAAAATTTTAAAAAAATGTAAAGCCTAAGTGTCCAATTAACAGTCACACAATAATTCACAATAAAACATGATTTTTAAATCTAATTGTCATTAATTTATAGGCCAAATTGAAGGAATTCAGTGTTTAATGCCTGTAAATTAATGGGCATTTTAAACAGCTTGCGAGTGGGATTTTATGGAACGTGCTGCATTGGAACGTTACGGTAGCGGTGAATTTAAACCCCATATCAGCAGGGAAAATTCGGACAGTTCATATGGGGGCTAAATCACCGTTTCGCAACATAAAATATCGATTAAAGTCCCCTAAAAAAGCTAGTTTATATGAAAAAATAAACAGCTTTCACTTACCTGTTCTCTACGTAAAATCGGTCCCCGTTGTCGGCGTTCACGGCATTGGGAGCTAATTTTTATTTTATTGCAGCAATTAAATAGTCGGACGATTTATTTTAAAAAACGGACTTACCGGCAGTCGGAACGAATCTCCAAAAATAGATCGCACTCCGAGAAAATAAAGCTCCGGATTGGAAGGGGAAAACCGCATTTTAACCCCGCCACCCCCCCCCCCTTAAATGCGCCAAAGTCGCGCACACGGCCAGAGGCAGAACTCCAGCACCGCTAAAGGTAAGTTTTGTAACATACCTACTAAGGGGGGAGTTTAAGGATAAGGGGGAAGTCTTTTAGGACCGAGATGAGAAAACCATTTAATAATAATATCGTTTATTGTCATTACACATAAGTGCAACGAGATTTGGTTTGCAACTTCGAGATTTCGGTTAGCAACCCCCGAGAACAAGGTTTGTAAAAACGAACATTTGACCAGTAACATCAACACAGACTAAAGTGCGAGGCCGGGGGAGACAGTCCATGGGGGTGGGGTGGGGGGGGGTGGGGATGGGGTGGGGGGGGTGGGGGGGGGGTGGTACTCAGCAGGGCCGGTTCAGAGCCGCTATAGCTCTGGGAGTGAAGCTGTACCTGAGTCTGGTAGTGCTGGCATAGAAGGCCTTGTAACGTCTGCCAGAGGGAGTAGTTCGAACAGTCCATTACAAGGGTGAGAGGAGTCTTTATGGATGCTGACGGCCTTCCTGAGGCACCATGTGTGGTAGATGCCCTCCAAGGCTGGTAGCGGTGTTCCAATAATCTGTTGCGTCCTATGGACATCGCGCTGAAGAGCTCTCCTCTCCGCCTCCGTGCAGCTGAGATACCACGCAGAGATGCCATATACATTAGTATGCTCTCTGTGGTGCAGCGGTAGAAGGTCGTCAGCAGCTGTTGGGGCAGACCAGTCCGTTTCAATGTTCTTAGGACGAACAGTCGTTGCTCTGCCTTTTTTACCAGCGCAGCGGTGCTGGTGAACCATGTGAGGTCCTCTGAGATGTGAGTGCCCAGAAACTTGAAGCTGGACACTCTCTCCACACTGTCTCCGTAGATGGAGATTGGGGCGTATTCCCCATTCTGTGACCTCCTGAAGTCGATAATCAGCTCCTTGGTCTTGGAGGTGTTTAGCGACAAGTTGTTCCGTGAGCACCAGTCCGCCAGGTTCTGCACCACCGCTCTATAGTTTGTTTCATCACCGTTGGTGATCAGCCCGATCACCATTGTGGCGTCTGCAAATTTGACAATGGTGTTGTTGTCAAATGCAGGGACACAGTCGTGGGTGAAGAGGGAGTAGAGCATGGGGCTCAGTACACAGCCCTGTGGTGTGCCGGTGCTCAGGGTGATAGTGGAGGACAGGTGCGGCCCCAGTCTCACTGCCTGCGGTCGCCCCGTCAGAAAATTCAGGATCCAATCGCATATCAGTGAGTTGAGGCCTAGCTGGTGGAGTTTGGTGGTGAGCTTGGTGGGGATGACTGTATTGAAGGCAGAGCTATAGTCAATGAAGAGCATCCTCATGTAGGTGCCCTGTCTTTCCAGGTGGGTCAGGACAGTGTAAAGAGCCACAGAGATGGCATCCTCTGTGGATCTATTTGCCCTGTATACAAATTGATGAGAGTCCAATGATGCAGGGATGCTGGATTTGATGTGGGAGAGGACCAGCCTTTCAAAGCACTTCATTGGTATTGGAGTTAGGGCAACCGGGCGGTAGTCATTCAGGTTGGTGACTTTAGACTTTTTCGGCACCGGCACTATGGTAGCTGTCTTCAGGCACTTGGGGACCGTTGCCAGAGATAGAGACAGGTTGAAGATCCTCGTAAATACCTCCACCAGCTGTGCAGCACAGACCTTTAGTACCCTACTCTGGACTCCATCCGGGCCTGCAGCCTTGCGTGGATTGATCCTTTTCACACAGAGAGTGGTGAATCTGTGGAATTCTCTGCCACAGAAGGTAGTTGAGGCCAGTTCATTGGCTATATTTAAGAGTGAGTTAGATGTGGTCCTTGTGGCTAAAGGGATCAGGGGGTATGGAGAGAAGGCAGGTACAGGTTACTGAGTTGGATGATCAGCCATGATCATATTGAATGGCGGTGCAGGCTCGAAGGGCCGAATGGCCTACTCCTGCACCTATTTTCTATGTTTCTATGTTGGATGAATTTTTTGCACGGTTCACGTATTGTATATATTTATTACTTGAATAAAGTCTATTTTGAAAAATAAAAAGCATGCCCGGAGACCACAAGATCGGCAGAGAAGTCTTTGCATGGCTCTTGTATTACGCTTTGCATATATATATATATTTTTTTTTCCTCTGAATAAAGTTTTATTTTGGAAAAAGTCTTTGCTCTTGTGTTGTATTATGTTTTATAAATTTTATTCTGAATAAATATTTTTTTTTGTAAATACTTTTTTGAAAAGCATGCTTGAAGAAGAAAATGGATAGGTGACGTTTCGGGTCGGGACTCTCCTTCAGACTGATACCGGGGGGGGGGTGGGAGGGGATTTCTCGGGTTGTTCTGTACACTACAAAGTTAGTTACTCACTTGTGGATACACAAGAGACTGCAGATACTGGAATTTTGAGCATAAAACAATAAACGAACGGCTGAGGGAATGTAGCGGGCCAGGTCGCAACTGTGGAGGCGAATGAAGTAGGGTCCAGATCTTGGTACAGGGTCCGATGCTGGGCCTGTTACTGTTTGTCATCTACATTAATGATTTGGATGAGACCATACAGGGCAAGATTAGCAAGTTTGCTGATGTTCCAAAAGTAGGTGGTTTTGCAGATAGTGAAGATGGTTGTAAAAAATTGCGGCAGGATCTTGATCGATTGGCCAGGTGGGCTGAGGAATGGTTAATGGAATTTAAAACAGAGAAATGTGAGATGTTACATTTTGGAACTTCTAACAAGGGCAGGGTCTACACAGTGAAAGGCAGGCCTCTGGAGAGTGATGTAGAGCAGAAGGATCTCGGAGTGCAGGTGCATGGCTCCCTGAAGGTCGAGTCGCAGGTAGATAAGGTGTTCAAAAAGGCTTTTGACACATTGGCCATCATCAGTCAGAGTATTGAGGATAGAAGTTGGGAGGTCATGTTGCAGTTGCATAAGACGTTGGTAAGACCGCATTGAGAGTGTAGGAAAGAACTGCAGATGCTGGTTTAAATCAAAGGCAGACTCAAAATGCTGGAGTAACTCAGCGGGACAGGCAGCATCTCTGGAGAGAAGGAATGGGTGACGTTTTGAGTCGAATCAGAAGAAGGTGCTTCACCCGAAACCACCCATTCCTTCTCTCCAGAGATGCTGCCTGTCCCGCTGAGTTACTCCAGCATTTTGTGTCTACCACATTTAGAGTATTGTGTTCAGTTCTGGGCACCATGTTATAGGAAAGATATTGTCAAGCTTGAAAGGGTTCAGAGAAGATTTACGAGGGTGTTGCCAGGACTAGAGGGTCTGAGCTATAGGAAGAGGTTGTGTAGGCTGGGTTACTATTCCTTGTAGCGCAGGAGGATGAGGGGTCTTCTTCTTCTTCTTGCGAATGAAACATAAACCAAAGGAATAGTTAGATCTCAAGATGAGGGGTGATCTTATACAGGTGTATAAAATCATGAGAGGAATAGATCGGGTAGATGCACAGAGTCTCTTGCCCAGAGTTGGGGAATCGAGGATCAGTGGACATAGGTTTAAGGTGAAGAGGAAATGATTTCATAGGACTCTGAGGGCTAACTTGTTCACACAAATGTGTATGGTACGAGCTGCCAGGGGAGGTACAGTAGTTGAAGCAGGTACTATTGCAATGTTTAAGAAACAATTGGACAGGTACATGGATAGGCCAAGTTTGGAGGGATAAGGACCAAATGCAGGCATGTGGGACATGTTGGCGGTGTGGGCAAGTTGGGCCGAAGGGCCTATTTCCACACTGTATCACTCTATGACTCTATGACTCTGTCTAACCTGAATGGACTGTCGGGGTCCCTGGATTGAGTCGAGGGAGGAGGTACAGGACAGGTGTTGCATCTCCTGTGGATACGACACCGACTCTGACATCAAATGTCCCATGCCTCCACAGAGACTGCTTGCCCCGGCAAGTTCCCAATCAGTTTGGTTTTACTAACATGTACAGTTTTGCACACTTGGAGTTGGAATTATGTCCATGCATACTTCGCTACAACATTTTAAACAAAAAATCATTTTGCATCTTCTATGTTTTCGACAAAATAGTGAGATCTCATTGTGTAAGCAAAGAGTTTTTGATCCAAAACACCAATTACTGTAGTCAGGCATCATCTCTGGAGAGCATTGATAGGTAACATTTCATCACGGGACACCGAGTTTGGAGATCTGATGCTTATTAACTATACCAGACAGGGGAGTACATGTCCAATTCTTGTCGAGCACTGACACCTATTGGACCTTTTAGGACAAGTGTCGTTTATTTTTATACACTGAACAAAATAATGTAAACGTATAAAGTGCTGGAGTAACTCAGCAGGTCAGGCAGCATCTCTGGAGAACATGGATGATGTTTCGGGTCAGGACATCAATGCATGATTCTTCTATCGCTTTGAACATTTTGGTCAGCGGCATTGGTAGCAGAAAGGGCAGGGTGGGAGCGACTTTGCCTCCAGCACCTCCAGTACCTATCCAGTGGAGGTGCCTCTACTGCAATATCACGAGATTTGCTTCCATTTTATTGGAGCAGGTCAGAAAATGAAGCATCGAGAAATACAACTGAACAGATTTCACAACATTAGCATAAGAGAGACTTGACAAAGACTTGACAGAGAGGTCAAGAAGGGCAAGTGGCTCATAAGACTTGATGGAAACTACATTCTGGCCCACCAGGGCCTAGGTTCCTCCATTACCTTCCGAATCATTGGTCCCCCGCTCTGATTTGCCTTGTTTCCCATGCTCTCAATCTTCTGGTTTCTGCACCTCAATTCCACTCACAGAAGCCCCATTTTCCAGGCACTTCTAACTGAGTTGGATCTCGCTTCTTGCAACCCTTTTAAACTTTAATGGGTAATTATAATAAAATGCACCATCTCAAACATATTAATTAAATTGTGTTAGCATGGCATTATTGAATAACATTCAATAGTCTGGAAATTTGCCAGAATTTAATTGGAAGCCTTTACTGAATTACTGCCAGACCATATAATGGAGTTTTCCAATCTACCCCTAGCACCACATTGAATGGCGGTGCTGGCTCGAAGGGCCAAATGGCCTACTCCTGCACCTTTTGTCTATTGTCACCCTAGTTCTCACTCATGGCAGTTTAGACTGAAAACCTTGGCTTCATAATGAAGAAAATTTCTTTAAATTGAAATGTGAAATTTCATTATATATAGTCACTTTTTCCCTGGGACCCTTGTAACATATTATTTGATCTAAATTAGCTAGTTTAGTGAATCTAGCTTGTAAAGACCCTACATCTAAGACACCACCACTTCAATAACTTTCAATACCTAGATCCCCTTCGGCTCATCTTTAGCATGAGCAACCAGTCCTTTTACACTTCAATTCCTCATCAGGAAGGCCTCATGGGCCTCCCATTCTTTCTTGAAACCCCATCAGTTTTCCTGAACTACCATTCTCCTCCACCTGTCGGAACTTGTCCTCACCTTCAACAATTTACCTATTGACTTATTTCACTTTCTTCATCCAAGGTCATGGGCACTTGCATTGGTCCCAGCAATGCCTGTATTTTTATTGGTTACATTGAACCCTTGTTCCAAACATACACTGACACCAACTCTTTCTCCGCTATATGAACAACCACCATTGGGCTGCCTCCTGCACTTATTATATTTTATTTCATCAACTTTATCCCTAGCCACCCTACCAACAAATTCACCTGGACTATATCCAACACCTCTCTCCCCTTTCTTGATCTCTCTGTCTCCATTACACTACCGACTGACATCTACGACAGACCCACTGACTTCCACAGCTACCTTGACAAAACCTCCTTCCACTTTTGCCTTATGCAAGGACTTATTCTCAATTGCTCCCTTACTCTCAATTGCTCCATCTCCCCCGCTCCTGCTCCCAAGATGAGGTTTTTAATTCTAGGACATCCTAGCTGTCCTTTCTTCAGTAAATGTGGTGTCTGCTCTGCTCTGCTCTGCTCTTTTGTCTCCTCAGTGTCCCACAGGATGTCACCTTCTCTTGCCCCAGCTGGAAATAGGATTTGCCCTGATTCTCACCTTTTACCCCACCAACCTCCACATGCAACACATCATTCGCTGATATTTCTGCCACCTTTAATGTGATCCCACTATCAGTTTCTCATCCTCACCGCTTTTCACATTCCTTAGAGACCATTCCATCTGCAACTCCTAGGTTTGTTTACATCTTCCCACCTAACGTGCCGCCTCCCTAAGTACTTTCCCCTGCAACTGCTGTGATGTAACAGCTGTCCCTACACCCCTCTTATTTCCTTCCAGGGACCTTAGCAATCTTTCCAGGTGAGACAGAGGTTTAGGTGTACCTCTTTAAATTTTGTCTACTGCATTTGTTACTCCTGATGTGGCTTCCTTTACATCAGCATGACCTAGCGTAGACTTGCCAACCATTTTGCTGAACATGCTCTCCATCTGCCAAGGCCTGCTGAAGCTCCTGGTTGCTGATCATTTAACTCCCCTTTACATTCCCATACTGACCTTTCTGTCCTGGGCCACGTTTACTGTCCGAGAGAGGCCACACGCAAACTGGAGGAATAGCACCTCATCCTGGTGTGCATATATTTCTCACACTATCTCCCAACCATCCCAGTTCCCCTGCTCCTTTCCCCTTCTTCATACACTCATCTCCCATTGCCAAGTCCCATATTTCCTTAGCACGTTAGGTGGGAACAATATTTTCAATACTGTATAATACATGCTCTATTGACTTTGTTTAACACAGCAGAGCTCCTGAAATTTTCACATCAGCAACCATTTTCCTTTAATGAATTTGATTTTCCACACATTTACTGTGCATCCACTCTCATCTCCACTCCTTCATATTACAATAGTCTAATTCTGTTTTATGTAACATTTTTCACTGGAGTTACCACCAGCACATGTGACATCAGACATGATTCAGTGGTAGATAGACACAAAAACCTGGAGAAGACATAAAATCCTGGTTCAGTCTGAAGAAGAATCTTGACCCGAAACGTCACCTATACCTTTTCTCCACAGATGCTGTCTGACCCGCTGAGCTACTCCAGCTTTTTGTGTCTATCTTCGGTTTAAACCAGTATCTGCTGCTCCTTCCCACACACGATTCAGTGGTAACTATTTTACCTGTAAAATAGTTATGGTGTCAAGTACCACTCTAGTATGTAATTTGGGCTGGTAAATAAATTGATGGTGTATTTCAGTAATGAGATGCTGCTTTTGAAATGGTTTTGAGAATCCCAAAGCACTTTAAAATGAGCAGCTGAGTTCTTCTGCCATGTGATAACAGTTATCCCTCAGCAAATTACAATTCAAGAGATTAACTGGTCAGCATTTAGTTACTGTGTTGGGCTCTTTACTATATTGAGAATGGCTATAATTTTCTGCACAGCAATCGTGACTGCACTTTCAAAGTTGGCTGCAAAGCTCTTTGGAAGCTGTTGAGATGTTTAAAATGCAAGTTCTTTCTTCGATCTTTATTATGTGACAACACTTTGAATTTGAATTTGAATTTAGATATTTCAGTTCAGGCTAGATTTACTTTTATTTGCATATTCAATGAAATGAAGCATTTTGGCATGACTGAATGATGCATTACGTAAAAATTGAACATAATTGCACATGATATTCCTTTCTCACATGACTATTTAGCAGGTGTACAAATGTTCTGTCATGTTCCCAATTTATTGCATTTAATCCTGTTGGGAAAAGGGGAATTGTGTAAGGAAAGGGAAACAGACCAGAACCCCTGTCATACTGAAGGTAGGTGAACAAAAAGGAATATAATAGGAATGTTAGCAGAAATCTGTGACTATGCCCTCCCGTACAGTGCACTGCAGAAGATGAGAAAAATACTTATTTTTCAGATTATGATGCACTGTTCTGTAATTTTCTTATTACTGATTAACATACATTGGTACAAACTCCAAGAACTGTGCCTATTAACTGAGCATAAGATAGCCTCAAAATGTATTCTATTTGGAAATATGGGGAGGAGCAAAGGGTGGATTTGCAGCAACCAGTAAGGTGCAGTACTGTTATCCACCCAAATGTGTGTATTTATAAGACTGAGCCATGTGGATATTTGGCTTCTGAAAATTTCCTGAAGTGGAACTTAACACTGTTCATCATGGTGAGTACAACCAATTGTGATAAAAGCATTGCATATATTTCTTTTAGCCGACCGTTTTGGTAGCTGTGTATGCCAGAATTTTACTGAAACAATCTCACATCATGTTGCATTACATCGGGGCCAATAGCCATAGAATTTAGAATTTGCAATCGACGGCTGCGCCTTTGTGGTTGCAACTCCTAGACTGTGGAACAGCATCCCTCTTCCCAGCAGAACTGCCCCCTCCATTGACTCCTTTAAGTCGAGACTTAAGACTCATCTTTACTATCAAGCCTTTCTTGACGTCCTCTGAGGGAGGGCTATATGTATGTATTTATGTATGTACTTAATCTATGAACCAATGTTGTATAACGTTCGTACCTCCACCAATGTAAAGCGCATTGGCCAATGAGAGTTGTTTTTTAAATGTGCTATAGAAATAAAAGTGACTTGACTTGACTTGACAGTGGTAGTGGTGGAGGGATGTTATTCTTTTTTTTAAATTAATTTTTTATTAGAAGCATATACATATCATAAACAAAACACAATTTGGTTACCAGTTACATATTAACACAGCTTCTGTTTATTTTTTATAGATTTTTTTTGAAAGATAGAGCTATAGAGAGAAGGGAGGGAGAAAAAAATAAAAATAAATAAATTACCAATAACACAATTTTTGAGATAGGTCCGTAGATTATAAAGTGTAACTATTCATCCAACCCTGGATTCAAGTTTCAGTCAAGCTTTTGTGCTGAACCAATTTACCCTTTCAGAAAATCAATAAACGGAGACCATATTCTAGCAAATAGTTCTGATTTGTCAATTAAGACAAGTCAAATTTTTTCCATATGTAAGGTCTCAGGCATTTCCATAATCCACATTTTAATTGTGGGGGTTGGTGGGTTTTTCCAAAATTTTAATATTAATTTTTTCCCAATTATTATACCATAATCAAGGAAATTTCTTTCGTTTATTGTAAGTTTTATGCTTTGTTCTGATATTCCTAATATTATTCGTTTTGGATCAGGATCCAATTGGATATTAACAACTATAGAAATAATTTTTAAAATATCCGTCCAGAAATTTTTAATTTTTGTACAGTTTACAAAAGTATGAGTTAAATTAGCTTCTAAATATTGACATTTGTCACAAATAGGAGATATTTGGAAAAAATTGGTTTAATTTTGTTTTAGAATAGTGCAGTCTATGTAGAACTTTAAATTATACTAGACCAAGTGCAGACCCGTTGGGTCTGTTCCCCCAACGTGCAGTTGCGGGTGGGGGGGGGGGGGCAGCATGTCGCATCATACACACTAACTACCACCCCGCACACACGCTAACTACCTCCATCGATATTATATTAATATAATTAATTTGCTCCTTTTACCCCATAACCGCCCTATCCACCGACAAATAGCCCCCAACTCGCAGACATGTCTAGAGGGGGGGGAGGGGGGTAGAGAGTGAGGGCAGAGAGAGAATGGGGAGAGACAGAGAGAGAGGGGCAGAGACAGAAGGGCAAGAGACAGAGGGAGAGGGGGGTGGAGGGGAGTAGGAGAGGATGTGTGGGTGAGGGGGGGAGGGTGAGGAGGAGGGGAGAGGGAGATGGAGAGAGAGTGGGGAGGGGAGGGGGAGATGGGGAGAGAGTGGCGAGGGGGAAATGGGGAGAGAGTGGGGAGGGAGAGGGGTGGGGGAAGGGAGAGAGGGGGAGATGAGGATAGGGGAGGGGAGGAGAGCGGGGAGGGTAAAGGAGGAGAGGGATAGGGGAAGAGGGAGGGGGGAGGGTGGGTGAGGGGGGTAGAGAGGGGTGGGGGGAGGGAAGAGGGGGAGGCGAGAGGAGAGGGTGGGGGAGAAGAGAGGAGAGAAGTGGAAGAGTGGGGAGGGAGGGGGAGAGGGCTAGGGGAGATTCGTGGAAGTGGGAGAGAGGGAGGGGGGTAGGGGGGAGTGGTGGAAGATGGAGAGATGGGTAGGAAAAAAGGGGTGGGGGAGAGATGTGAGGGAGGGGGAGGGGGAAGGGAGGAGGAGAGAGAGGGGTGGGGGAGGGAGAGGGAGGGTGAGGGAGAGGGGTGGGGGAAGGGGGAGAGAAGTGGAAGAGTGGGGAGGGAGGGGGAGAAGGGTAGGGGGGTGGTGGAAGAGGGACAGAGGGGTAGGAGGAAGGGGGTGGGGGGAGAGAGGGAAGGGGCAGCGGGAGAGAGGGAAGGGGGTAGGGGAGAGAGGGATGGGGTGGGAGGAGGAGGGAGGGAGAGGGGTGAAGAGAAGAAGGGGAGACCGCAGTGTCCCATCTCCTCAACGTATGGTTGCTGGGGGGGGGGGCTGCGGCTTCACACGCACACTAACCACCTCCCACACACACAGGGGGGTGGGGGGGGACGATGGGGGAGGGGGATGTGGGCAGAGCGGTAGGGGGAGGGGAATGGGGGGGAGGGGGATGAGGGGGAGGAGGGGGAAGAGAGTAGGGGGGAAGAGAGTAGACGGGAGAGAGGAGGTGGAGAGAGGATGTGGGGAGAGAGGTGGGAGAGATGAGGGGGTGAGAGAGGAGGGGGAGTGGGGAAAGAGGGGGAAGGGAGGGAGGTAGAGGGGAGGGGACGGGGTTGGAGGTGAGAGGGGGTTGGAGGAGGGGAGAAGGAGGGTGGAGGAGGGGAGAGGGGTGGCAGAGGGGGAGGGGGGCAGAGGGGAGGGGGAGAGGGGGGAAGAGGGGAGGGGGAGAGGGGAGGGGGAGAGGGGGAGGCGAGAGGGTCCCGTCCATTCAACACGCGGTTGCGGGGGGGGGGGGGGGGGTAGTGGTTGCGGCGTTATACACACACTATCCACCCCCCCCCCCCCCCCAACACACACACACACTAACCATCCCCCCAACACACACACTAACCACCCCCCTGATATTATATATTAATATTATTCATTGACTCCTTTTACCCCTTTCCACCCTATCTCGAGGGGCAAAGAGAGTGGGGAGAGTGAGAGGGAGAGGGGGAGGGAGATGAGGGGAGAGGGGTGTTGGAGAGAGAGGGTGGAGGAACGGGGGGAGAAGGGATGGAGTGCGGGGAGAGGGGGTGGAGAGACAGGAAGAGGATGGGGCAGAGTAGTGGGCGTAGTAGAGGGAGGAGGGAGAGGGGGAAGGGGAGAGAGGGGGAAGAGTGTGGAGGGAGGGGGAGAGGGGTAGGGAGAGGGGTAGGGGGAGAGAGAGGGAAGAGTGTGGAGGGAGGGGGAGAGGGGTAGGGGGAAGGGGGAAGAGTGGGGAGGGAGGGGGAGAGCGGAGAGAATGGGGAGGGAGAGGGAAGGAGGGGGGGAGGGAGATGGGGAGGGATGGGGGATGGGGAGAGAGAAGTGGAAGAGTGGGGAGGGAGGGGGAGAGGGGTAGGGGGAGTGGTGAAAGAGGGAGAGAGGGAGGGAGGGGAGACAGAGGGTGGGGGAGGGAGAGAGATGGGGAGGGAGAGGGGTGGGGGAAAGGGGGAGAGAAGCGGAAGAGTGGGGAGGGAGGGGGAGAGGGGTAGGGGGAGTGGTGGAAGTGGGAGAGAGGAAAGGATAGGGGGGGAGTGGTGGAAGAGGGAGAGTGGGGTAGGGAGAAAGGGTGGAGGATGGAGAGGGGTGGGAGGGGGAAGGGAGGGGAAGAGAGAGGTCTGGGGGAGGGAGAGGGGTGGAGAGGGAGAGGGGTGGGGGAGAGATGTGTGGGGGAGGGTGGGAGGAGGGAGATGGGTAGGGGAGAGAGGGGGAAGAGTGTGGAGGGGGGGAAGAGTGGGGAGGGGGAGGGGGAAGGGGGAAGGGGGTGGGGGGAGAGAGGGAGAGAGGGAAGGGGGGTGGGGAGAGGTGTGGGGGAGGTAGGAGGGATGGGGAAGGGGGAGAGAGGTGTGGGGGAGGAGGGAAGGGAGGTGGGAGTTGGGGTAGGGAGGGGAGGAGGGAGATGGGGAGGGAGGGGGAAGAGTGTGGAGGGAGGGGGAGAGGGGTGGGGGAGAGAGGGGAAAGAGTGGGGAGGTAGAGAGGGAGGGGGAGGGGTAGGTGCAATCCATCTATTCCCCGCTCCCTATCACCCCCAATCCTCTTTCTCTATTCCCACACACGTGACCACGTGCTTCGACACAGGCTGCGGGGGGTGGGGGGGGGGGGGGGGCTGGGGCTGGGGCAAAGGCAGATGTAAATGAAATCCATTCCGATTGGACATCTGTGAGCATTGGGCATTGTGACATCACATGATGGAACGTTCACCAACATTCTAGGGGTGAGAGCAGTTTGATTTTTTTTTAACATTTTGAAATATTGGGGGGGGGGGGAGATTTTATTAAAAATTGTGTACATAAAAATGTCTAAATGTAATGAGGAGTGCATTTGTGAATGTAAAAGTGTAATGTCTAGCAAAATGGAGAAAATCACGACATTTGAGGGTCGCAACTCGCAGGCGGTCTGGAGGGGGGGGCGGGGTTTAGAGAGTGAGGGCAGAGAGAGAGTGGGGAGAGACAGGGAGAGATGGACAGAGACAGAAGGGCAAGAGACAGAGGGAGAGGGGGGTAGCGGCAGATGTAAATGAGATCCATTCCGATTGGCCATCTGTGAGGGATGGCATTGTGACATCACACAATGGAACGTTCACCAACATTCTATGGGTGAGAGCAGTTTGATTTTTTTAAGATTTTGAAATATTGGGGGGGGGGGAAGGATTTTATTGAAAATGTATACGTAAAAATGTCTAAATGTAATGAGGAGTGCATTAGTGAATGTAAAAGCGTAATGTCTAGCAAAATGGAAAAAATTACGGCGTTTGAGTGTCTGGTTTTGGCGAACCATGGAATCAAAGGCCAAAAATCTTATCTGAAAAAAAAAATGGAATGTGACATACACCCACAAGACACACACCCGGTCGGCAAACACACACACACAGAGTTTTAAAAATAGATAGATAGATAGATAGATAGATAGATAGATAGATAGATAGATAGATAGATAGATAGATAGATAGATAGATAGATAGATAGATAGATAGATAGATAGATAGATAGATAGATAGATAGATAGATAGATAGATAGATAGATAGATAGATAAAAGAGTGTCTGGCATTTAACCAGCATTGATGTGTATGTTGTCAACTTTCATTCCAAATATCTTTCATTATGGGTTTAGCTAATTCATTTTCCCATGCTTGTCTATATAGTTCCGTCGACGGGATCTCACTATCTAAAATAATATTATAAATGTGAGATATTAATTTATCTGTGTTAGGATGTTTATTCAAACATTCGTCAAGGATTTCTGGCTCCCTAGTTCTATATTGTTGTGTATGTGATTTAACATAATTTCTAAGTTGTAAATATCTAAAAAAAATTTATGAGTGTAGTCCATAATTCTGTTGTAACTCCTGAAATGAAAGAAAAATACCTTTTCTGTAAAGGTGTCCCACCTTTTTAATTCCATAGTTTTTCCATTGTACAAAACCTTTATCCAACACAGAAAGTTTAAATGAAGGATTATTTACAATGGGGAGAAGGAGTGATAAATTATCCAATTTTAAAGTCATTTTTAATTGTTTCCAAGTTCGTATACCACTATATATTATCGGATTTTCACTGTAAGGTTTTTTAATTCAATTTTGTGGGGGTTCACAAGATCGAGCCAATTTCAAAAGGTAAACAATCTTCCTTTTCCATCTTTAACCAATCTGGTTGTTGATCCATATCTTCCAACCAGAAGTTCATTTTTTTAATATTAACTGCCCAAAAATAAAAGAACAAATTTGGTAAAACTAATCCTCCATTCATCTTGGATTTATATAAATGTTTTTTACTTATTCTATGGTTCTTATAATCCCAAATAAAACTTGTAACAATAGAATCAAGTTTTAAAAAAATGTTGGGAGATATATTGATTGAAATAAGTACAGTGATTGTGGAAGGAAAATCATTTTTATGGCATTAATTCTACCGAGCATTGAGATGGGAAATGTTTTCCAACACTGAATATTCTTATGTAGTTTATTAAGTAAAGGAGGAAAATTTAATTTAAATAAAGAAGTATATTTCTTAGTCACATAAATTCCAAGATATTTAAATTTTTCATAGTCTATTTTGAAAGGCGATTGTTGCAATGTATGTGGGTTTAGTTCCGTTATTGGCATAATTTCACTTTTTTTTCAATTAATTCTATATCCCGAGAATGAATTATAAGATTTAGTAAGTTTGGAATACTAGTTTCTGGGTTTGTAATGTATAGTAATACATCATCTGCGTATAAATAAATTTGAAGGGATGTTATTCTATCTGGAGGTCTGTGACCAGAGGTATTCAGTAGGGATCAGATCTGCGGCCTCTGATGTCTGTGATATATAAATGATTTGGGCTGATTAATAAGTTGGCAGATAACACAAAAAGTTGCAGAGATGTGGATAGTGCGTAAAATTGGCAAAGGATGCAGCAGGATATAGACCAGTTGGAAAGATGGGCAGAGAAAAGGAAGACAGAGCTTAAACCGGACAAGTGTTAGATGGTGGACTTTGAGAAGTCAAATATGTGGAATATCTACAGAAAATAGAGGACCCATAGGATCATTTATGCACAGATGGATCTTGCAGTGCAAGCCCACAGCTTCATAAAAGTGGCAATACAAGTATATACTGTAGGGTGGTAAAGAATAGGTACAGCACATTGTCTTTATTGAACGGGCCGTTGAATAAAATAGTTGGGAACTCTTGTTATAGATTTATAAAATGTTGGTTAGGTCATAAGTGGAATATTGTTTGTATTTCTACTCACCACATTACAGGAAATGTGTGGAGGCTTTGAAGAGGGTCCAGACAGGTGCACTAGGTTGTTACCTGGATTAGAGAGCATTAGCTGTACTGAGCAGTTGAAAAAACGTATTATTTTCACTGGAGGGGTGACTTGATATGTATATAACATTTAGAGATGCATAGATATGATTAATAGTCAGTCTTTTTCAAGAGGGTCAAGCTTTTAGGTAAGTTGGATAAGGATTTAAGGAGATTTAAGAAGGAAGTATTTTACACGGAGAGTGACATATCTGGAAACTCTACCAGAGGAGATAGTAGAATCAGATACAATAGTAACGTTTAAGTGTCATTTAGACAAGCTGGGGAGTTGGCAGGAATGCAGCGATAGAGGTCATATGTAGGCAGATGTGCGGTTTAAATTGGCATCATGGTCAACATAGGCATGGTGGGCAGAAGAGCCTGTTAGCGTGCTGTACAGTTCTATGTTTTATGAAATGGTCATAGAATGTTGCAATATTCAATCTATTCCATTGAAGCAGTTATCTCAAGAAAGGGTCTCAGAGATTGTTTAATTAAAAACGTTAGTGAATTGTCTACCGGCTGTGAATACTAGATTACCAAACAGACTTTGCATTGGCAACGTGGCTTCCAATTATTCCTCTCTCTCACCCTAACCTTTCTGGCAAGCAGGCTGCCTGAACTACCTAAGTACATCTTGGCATCAATTGGGATGGCAAGAAGCCATCTTAGTTTTTAAAGAATTGCCGATAACCCTATTTATATCAGGTGAAATAGTGAGTTTCATGTTAGAAAAACCACTCCCAAGAACATTATTCAGGAATCAGTTGAAGTAGTGTTGATAAAGAAAAGGTAGATGTTCAAAATGAATCTTCCCATCAGTCATTATGTTGGGACAAATTGCATCTCTATCCAGTTTGGTTCATGGGAAAATTCCAATGAAGCAGCTTATGAAGAATCCAAGGAAATCTTTACAACTTTTCTGGGCCTCATTACGGAATAAATGTAAGTTACATTTTTTAGTGGTCCTACATGATTAAGAGGGCTAGAATACAAAAAAAAACAGGGATGCAAAGCTGAGGGTCTATAAAAGCGCTAGTCAGGCTGCAGTTGGGGTATTGTGGGCAATTGTGGGCACCATATATGAGGAAGGATGTGCTGGCCCTGGAGAGGGTCCAGAGGAGGTTTACAATAATGATCCCAGGAATGACGAGCATTTGACTGCACTGAGCCTGTACTCGCTGGAGTTTAGAAGAATGCGGGACCTCATTGAAACCTATCGATTAGTGAAAGGCTTGGATACAGTGGATGTGGAGTGGATGTTTCCACTAGTGGGAGAGTCTAGGACTAGAGGTCATATCCTCAGAACTAAAAGACATTCCTGTAGGAAGGAGATGAAGAGGAATTTCTTTAGTGAGAGGGTGGTGAATCTGTGGAATTCTTTGCCACATAAGGCAGTGGAGGCCAAGTCAATGGATATTTTGAAAGCAGAGACAGATAGATTCTTGATTAGTACGGGTGTCAGGGGTTATGGGGAGGAGGATGGTTTTAGGAGGGAGAGAGATAGATCAGCCTTGATTGAATGGCAGAGTAGACTTGATGGGCCAAATGACCTAATTCTGCTCTTATCACCTATGACGATCTTCGGAGGGTAATAAATGTAATTCCAATATGAAATGAGTAAAATGTGATAATTGTTGATTTGGTCTCTAAATATATACAGTAAACCCTTGTTTTAATGCATCTCTTTATAACGGATTTCAGTTAAGGTGGACCGAATCTGTAAAAGACCGAGTTTGTTGTTTCACGGAATGACACAAGGTGGATGGAGCAAATGGTAGTTGAACCATTTTAGCTCAGTTTAGTTTAAAGACATAGAGTGGAAACACTGAGTCCATGCAAGACCAGCGATCACCCATGCACCAATTCTATCCTACACACTAGATTCTTGCAAAGACAAAGTAATTGTGACAGCGTGGGTTTCACCAGTGTGCCCCAGCCCCAGCCCCATCCCCTTGGTCTCTGAGTTCCATAGGATTTTGAAAGATCATCCAGATGATGGGTTAATGGAGGCAGATATAGAAAATTACCAAAAGTTCTGAAATTAGAGCATTGGGGGCATAAACAAAGGAACATCAACATTTTATTGAGACAAGAAGGGAAATCGAAACCAGTGAGTGAACATCTAAAATGATACAAATGAAACGAGGAACTGCATATGTTAGAATCTTGAGCAAAACAAAAAGTGCTGGAGGAATTCAACATGTCACGCAGCAGTACTGAAAGATGTGGATCGGCGACCTTTTGGGTTAGGACCCTTCCTCAGCCTGCTTCTCCGTGTCCTCCAGAGACGCTACCTGACCCACTGAGTTCCTCCAGCATTTGTTATTTGCCCAGGACACAGATGGAAAATCACACTCAAAGGTGGAGGAGAACATCTTTGAGATTGGCATCTCCAGAAGAGAAACAAAATGAAAATGAAAATGAAAAAAACGCACTATCCACATCTCTGCAATCTGAAATAAAGCAGAAAATGCTGGAACCATTCGGCACGTGAGGAGGCATTTATTGGAAGAGGAACAGAGTTAACATTTCAGGTCAATGGCCTGAAATGACCTTTTAAAACTCTCCTTGGCAGCCGAGCATGTACAAGAAATATCAGGCATGATATCCTGTTCATTTATAATCCATATTGCAGCCTCTCTTATCCGGAGTATGTTGAGAAATCTTCCTGGAGATGATCAAATAAGCAACTTGTGTAGCGCAATCAAAAGGTAGATATAAGGGCAATAGATATGTTTGCAGATGTATAATTCAGTTGTAACATGGATCAGGCAGGATAGAGGTAGGGACTCCAATAGGCAATTGTCACCAAGGTAAAACAAAGGTGTAAACATCTGCAGAATATTCAGTATTATGCCAGGAATTCATCCCACTGATATCTAGCTGGGTTATTAATTTGACTGGAAAAGAATGGACATGGAGGAGGAGAGTAAGTTACTTTTTAACTAATTTGAATTAACTCTAATGTATTTAACCTTTTTGGGTGTTTTAGAACATAGAATATAGAACACTCTGAGAAAAAAGGTTTTGACTGTCTTTGCCTGTCCTCATTTTATATACCGTACTTCTATCAAGACTCCCCTAAACCTCTGACTATCCAAGGAAAACAATCCAAATCTATCCAACCTCACCCTATAGCTGAAACCCTTTACTCCAGGCTGCATTCTGGTAAAACTCCTTTGCACATTCTCCAAAGCTTCCACATCTTTCCTGTAATGGGGCGACCAGAACTGCACGCAATACTCCAAGTGCGGCCTAACCAAAGTCCGATGGAGCTGCATCATAACTTCCTGACTCTGATATTGAATGACCTTTAGCAATGAAGACAACACACCATATGCCTCATTAACCATCCTATTCATTTGTGTTGCCACCTTTAATGAGCTATGAACTTGGACTCCAAGATCCCTCTTCTACATCACTGCCATTAACTGAATACTCTCTCTTTACATTCAACCTCCCAAAGTGCAATACCTCACATTCAGGTTAAACTTCATCTGCCATTTCTCCTCCCATTTTTGCAGCTGGTCTGTATCCCGCTGTATATTCCTTGCTGTCTCCATCTCCTTAAATTATGGTGTCATCAGCAAATCTACTCACTAACCCACCTGCCTTTTTTGTACAGAGTCCCAGGTCACAGATCTCCAGCCAGAGTATCTAGCTTCCATCACAATCTTCTGTCTTCAGTCAATAGTGAGATCATTAAGTCATTGTGAATCCCATATATCTTAATCTTCTGGATCAGCCTACCATGACGGTCATTATCAAAAACCTTAATAAAATTCATGTATACAACATCCACTGGCCTACCATCATCAGCCTTCATCACCTCATCAAAAGCTCTATCAAGTTAGTGAGACAAAGCCTGCTGTGTACAAAGCCATGCTGGCTATTTCTAACTGGCCCATTCTCTTTCAAATGGGAGTAAATCCTACCTGGAGGAATTCTCTCCAATAGTTTTCCTATCAGGTGAGGCTCACCGGCCTATGGTCCCTGGATTCTCTGTACTTGCTTTCTTAAACAAAGGAGTAACATTGGCCACTCTCCAGTACTTCGGGACCTCATCTGTGACAAACAAAGTTCCCCATCAAGGCACCCGCAATCACCTCTCTTGCTTCCTCAATAACCTAGGTACAGTGATATGTTAATGTAAAATGCAAACAAGTTATACTTTTATAAGATTAGCTATGTCCATAAACATGCTACCTCTGTTAGGTGACAGCAATATTCTGAAAATCTAATTATTGAATGAAGAAGAATGCACTGTTGTGGTTATTGTCACACTAAACCAATATTTTTCCATCTGTTTCAGACTTCCTACACTGATAAAGGAGAGAAGGTAAAGGATATTTGTAGTTTAAACAAAATTATTGACATTTTATTTTGTTGAACCTTATCTGATGTAAGAGGAATAACTTAAAATTATTCTGTTGCAGCCAGAGAAGGGTCGATTTGTCAGCTTTCACCACATCACATTCTGGGTAGGAAATGCCAAACAGGTGAGAGGAACTGACTGAAGCACATGTGGATCTAACTAGGTCTGCGTTCAACCCTTCCGGACTCAACTAAATCAGAACAGAAGTATGTTCAGATCTAATTCCATCTCGACACAGTCTTTACTGCAGACAGCCAGACCCATACATAACTAGTTCCACAGAACTAAAGTATGTACATTAAATGGTCACAGTATTATATGGTACTGGTCACAAATTGACCATCTTGTTTCAAAATGCTGATGACAATTGGCTTCACTTTACTAGGGAGAGGTAAGTTCAGATTTGGTTAAAAGTGAAGATATTGGAGCCAATTAAATTTCTAGATCATAAAACAGGAACATAGAAATTGTTCTGAGAACAAAAGAAAGTTGCAAATAAATTGTGATATGTTGCTGAAAGAGATAATCCAATGGCAGATGAATTTCAATGACAGTAAATAGGAATGATGTGTTTTTGGTTAATAAATGTCAAGTATACTTTGAGTGAAGTGTACGTTCTCCCCGTGACCTGCGTGGGCTTTCTCTGGATGCACTGGTGTCCTCCCACACACCATGGATATACAGGTTTGTAGGCTAATTGGCTTTGGTAAAATTTCCCCAAGTGTGTGTAGGATAGTGTTAGTGTGCAGGGATCGCTGGTCGGCGTGGACTCAGTGGGCCGAAGGGTCTGTTTCCGCGCTGCATCTCGAAACTAAAATAAACTAACAATGATGGATACTGAGACAATAGATAGCGTACAGCACGGCTTCATTCAAAGGGGAAGTAAAGCAATCTGAGGACAGATATGATCAGGACCTGTTCATAAACCGCAGACTGTTAGGGCTGATTGCCTTTTTATGAGTCATGATTTTTTTTCTGATAGAAATAGGCCATTCACCTCATGACGTAAGTATGTACTGGTGTTTTTCTCCTCTAGCTAGCACGTCCAATCTGACCTTCTAAACTTCCAATGGGTGCTTTGCGCCTGTTTTCAGTTTATAGGTTAGATATTGATAAAAAACAACTTTCGTGTTATGCAATACATTAATTAGGAAATAATGTTACAAGAGGCATAAGAGAATGTGGCTGTCAAATAAATGTCAAATCTTTAATTGAAGGAGATATGTTTTCAATGACAGACATAAAGGAAATCTGAACATGTTAACGTGTAAAAGGCCGTTTGTGGAGGGAAAGGGGAAAGGTTATGATTATAAAGAGACATAAAAAGATTAGTGCTGATGTTGGAAATGCATATCCAATATTTCATCAAATGGCAATAGATCAATTCGGGTCTCAGGTATATATCATGCATTAGATAGATGTCTTAAAGAAAATACCCAAAGCATAGCTGCAGCTTTTCTCTCAGTTGCTGACAGACCCAGCAATTTTAGCATTTGCTGTTGATTTTATCTTGGCACATTTGTCTTTATTTGACAGAGGATTCTGAATGGTAATGAGCCACAATGCGAGCAGTGCAAAGATATAAAACGACTGGAGAGAAAGTGACAAAGCAACAATTATTCATTAAGTGAAATGAAGGCAGGTTATTGGTTTCAATAGGATAATAATCTCAGGGGCCACCAACATTCTTAAGTTACTGGATACTTTAATTGCAAGCTGACTTTAAAACAAGATCTAGGCACCCCGAGAAACTCTACTTGATTTTCCTCCCCTAACATGCACGCTTCAACTGGGACCTGAGCTTGGCTAATCAAAGAATTTCGTTATTAAGGTTCATTCACCCTCTGGGCACTGATATTATCTAGAAACCTATCGAGAACAGTTTGAACATCGTGCAAAATATCAGGCAGAAAACAACATTGGCATTGCAACATCCAATGCAAACCTGCTTCAATTTCACAAGTCTTCAAATACGAACATCACCACAATCACACCACTTTCTGTTACAGGCTGAAATTCCATTCCTAACAAAATCCCGAGGTCAGATATTCTATCAGATATATGTGAAAGACTGTCATCCAAAACTCAATCTGGATTTTTGTTCTGGATACTCAATGTACATGACATGCGTATTCAGAGTCAGCTGTGCACAAGGAAGGACATTAAATGAACATTACACGTTTTCTTTTGATGCTACAAACAAAACGATTTGTGTATATGGTCTGCAATTGTTGCTGCCTTAAACAATGTAGCAGTCCTTAACCACCAGGCTGAGGCTGGGTCACTGCTGGGAATCTTATTTATCCCTTTTCTTAAGTAAAGTTCTTTTTTAAGTCCATTTTGGGATCATACCGTCCCGAGCCAACAAATGGCCTATCAGGGCACCACACTGCCTGAGGTCATCTGTTGCCAGCTCTGATTTGTCTTGGTCTTTTCTTGCTTCCAGCGCCCCCCCCCCCCCCCCCCTCCTCTTTCCTGTACAATCAGCCAGAAGAAGGGTCCCAACCTGAAAACTCACCTATCCATTTTCTGCAGAAATGCTGCATGACCCGCTGAGTTACTCCACCATTTTGTGTCTCTCTTTGGCATAAACCAGCATCGGCAGTTACTTTTTATTACATAGTCCTTTTTAAGTGTTTCCTTTCATGATTTTCTTACACTCCTGCTCACTGCAGATATTTTCTTGACCCACAATCCTGATTGTCTCCACTAATCACCCCATCTTCTGGCTGTCACCACTTCCTTGACTTCTCTTCCCATTAGTGTAACTCTTCCCATTGTAATTCTCTCTTACTTCCCACGGCCCCCTTCCCAATAGTCCTCTCCCTCTTTCAGCCTTGCCTTCTTTCCTCCTGCAATCAACTACCCTTCCGTGACTCGGTCCCATTCATTACTCGCTCCAAGAAACATCCTTTTGTGACCATCATTCTCCACAGAGACAGGAAGCTTCTGTATCATGTTTGCAATGCTTGATCAATACTACATGATGTGTCAAACCTTATGTGAACAGAATATTGCTGCTGGGGTCCATGAGGAAAATTGGCTCAGCACACTATGCCCTTCTATTATATTTACTGGTTTAATAAAGTCGATGTCCAACATCACTTACTCTTCAATACTCTTCAATCTTGTTTTCTCAATCAATGCTCTAAACTATTATTCATTTTATAGGTTTGTGCTAATTCACGAGATGTGAAGATCAGTAAACATTCCTGCAAACACACACACACCACATAAACACAACACAAACACACATATATATATATATATATATACACATGATCATTCAAACACAGATATGTTCACTCACAAATGCCACTCAAATATACACATCCACTCACACGCAAACATCAGAAGTATCAAAGCAATTCCCACAGGTACAAACACCACACGTACAGCATACATACAAACACAATACACAAACACCACACACATATACTATATTAGCACACACATATGCATAAATAACCCAGAAATACCACACACTTATACAAACACTGCACAAATGAAACACCATACATGCACACGCACGAACATCATGCCAAAAAACACACACAAAACATATACTGTGTACACTAGTGCATGTGCATGTTGACATACAAACACTGACACTTACACATACACACAGCATTTGTGAGTTGTTAAAAGGATATTATCCCCTTTGAAGAACAACACAAAGGACTAACATATTACCACTGGTTCAGAACGTTCTATATGAAAATAAAGCGATGCAAGGATAAATCAATGAGCAGATAAGGACAGGTTAGAAGAGTGGATTTTAGATAAGGTAATAAATCAAAATAGTTAAAATTCAATCACGCAACTCTTACAGAATGAGATAATGATCAGGAATACGGTTAGAGTTTCCAACTGTAGGTAGTGACAGTAGTGCAGCCATTCCAAGCACAGGGGAGAGCAGAGAATCATTCAACATATGCGGTCATAAATAATATCTACCAGTACATTGCAATGAGATGCCTGTGAATAGCTGTTGTCAATCATGTGACGTTCCTTTATCTCCCACTGCAGGCTGCGGGATTTTACTGCAACAAGTTTGGATTTGAGTCGTTTGCATACAAAGGACTGGAGACAGGAAGTCGTGAGATGGTATCACATGCCATTAGGCAGAATAAAGTAAGGAGCAGCCAGCTGAGAAAAATTACACTGAAATTTAACACCACATCTGAACAGTTGGACCTAAAATTCCAGACTGATGAAAGCACGCTATCCGGGAAGGGGAGGTCTGAAATCTAAGCCACAACTTTTTAAAGTACCAATTATTTGCTTGCTGATCCCATTGAAAACAAAATTGATAGTTTGGGGTGTGGACATAACTCCTCTTAAATTGTAGCATCCAGTGGTCCTAGGGCAGTAGATCTCACATTTTCTGCCCAGTTTTGCATTCGCAAGCAAATCAAAGCCATTTCATGCACGACTTCCATATGTAGCAGCGCACTGACACTATTGCACACAGGGCCGGACTTTCACCTGCTGAGGCCCTCAGCTGTATGAAATTTGAGGGTACGCAAAAGGCTGGAGTAACTCAGCGGGTGCAGCATCATCTAAGGAACGAATGAGATAGGCGAGATATGAGTTTTGGGTCGAAACCCTTCTTCAGAAATTTGAGCCCCTTCTCTAAAAACATTTGGGTAAAAAATGATAAAATAAAAGTATATTTCAAAAAATGAGGCCCCCGAGGGTGTGTGGCCCTAAGCTATAGCTTATTTAGCTTATAGGTAAGTCCAGCACTGATTGCACAGTGCTGCAAAGGTAACCCCCATATTCTCTTGGGATGTATTTGATTGCTTCAAACCCATTCTGATGGTCTCTGACCTTTGCATTTCCAATGGAAGCTTTGCTGTAAGCAAATTATTTTCACAATTAAATTAATTGACTGTGCATTTGAAGTTGACTTTGAGATGCTGAGAAAGTGTCAAGAGTGTTTTATTGTCATATGTCCCGAAACAGAACAACGCAATCTTTACTTGCTAGTTTTCAGCTATCTCAGATGCCACATGCCCTGACTTTTGAAATAAGACATTGAATAACCCTATTTTCTTGCTTTGTGACCTGAGACTGGCCCTTTGTTGGTGATGTCACACCAGATAAGATCCTTTCGGGTCGAGACCCTGAAGAAGGGTCTCGACCCGAAACGTCGCCTATCTCCTTCGCTCCTTAGATGCTGCTGCACCCGCTGAGTTTCTCCAGCTTTTTGTGTAATCCTTTAAACTGATCTTGGTTCAAATAAGATGGCTGAAATTCAACTGATAACTCAGTGCTATACTATTTTTTTTTCAACAGATTATATTTGTTTTCCAATCAGCGCTGAACCCTGGTAACAAAGGTGAGTATTACACATTTTTTTAGGTTTAGTTTAAGAACTTATATAGGTTAAACCACTCCTTAAAAATCATTAGATTATGACACTTAAGGATCATAATGTGAGGAAGTTTATCTATTATTGTTTTTTGGTAACCACTGTATGGTTGAATAGGAAGGAACTGCAGATGCTGGTTTACATCAAAGATAGACATAAAATGCTGGACTAACTCAGCGGGACCGGCAGCATCTCTGGAGAGAAGGAATAGGTGACGTTAGAAGGGTCTCGACCCAAAATGTCACTCATTCCTTCTCTCCAGAGATGTTGCCTGTCCCGCTGAGTTACCCCAGCATTTTGTGTCTACTTTATAGAAACATAGAAAATAGGTGCAGGAGTAGGCAATTCAGCCCTTTGAGCCTGCACCGCCATTCAATATGATCATGGCTGATCATTCAACTCAGTATCCTGTACCTGCCTTCTCTCCATATCCCCGATCCCTTTAGCCACAAGGGCCACGTCTAACTCCCTCTGAAATATAGCCAATGAACTGGCCTCAACTACCTTCTGTGGCATTAACTACCTTATAGGCTGCAGCTTTTGTTGAATGAGCTATGATGAGCTATGATGAATTGGGATGCAGCCAAGATGGCAAGAGTAGTGAAGATCTAAACTGGAAAAGTGGCAGTGAATTGAGTTGGAGTTTGCTGGAAGACTCATACATTAATTAAGGTATGGATATCATTGCGGGAGGTTTTGATTAATTGAGATACAGAATGTGTTGAAAGTGCTATGGTGAGGCTACAACTTTTACACAATAATCCTTGTGAATTAAAACATCTGTTATGTTAAGAGAGTAATGATGAATTAAGGTGAACTAATTATGGTCAATAGTGTGGCAATGATTTGGGATTATAGACTTATTGAATAGAAACAGCAACGCATTAAAGCCCTGGTTGGCTTTAAAAAGAATGATAATGTTTTGAGGTGCAGGATGTGCTGAAAGAATGGGAATTAATTGACGTACAGATGGTGTTCAAATATTGCTTGAATTGGAGAATGAGCTAGGGTACAAACATCACCCATTCCTTCTTTCCAGAGATGCAGTCTGGCTCGTTGAGTTACTCCAGCTTTTTGTGTCTATCTTCGATCTCAACTGAATTGAAAGATAGGTGCTGAAACAGGGTATAGCTTGTGTTGAATGGCTGGTGATGTTTTGAAGTGTGAAATGTAATGGTGAATTGGTATACAACTTGTTCCAATTCAGTCATAGACTTGGTTGCAAGAATTAGTTGAATTGGGATACCATCTGTGTTGGAACAATGGTGATAAATTGAGATAGAAATCAAATCAAAAATGTTATAAACCCACTTCCAATTTATCAGAACAGGATACATCTGTGGAAAGAGATATAGAGTGAAGATGAGTAACAATTCAGGTTTAATTGTTGGCAGAATTTGGAACAAAAGTGGTGGATGCAGTGGAATGTATAGATCAAAGAGTGTATCTCTGATGTCTCTGAGTCGATGATTCGTAATGGATTGAGCTGCAGACTGTTAACCCAACACTACTAAATTGAGGCACAATGATTATTAGTGCTGTGCTAGTGTTTCGATAAAACTGATGTTGATGCATTTTTATGTTTCTTTTGTGTGGGTGTTTGGATGGTCATATATTGATTCGGAACTGATGTTATTCGGTTCTGCTGTTTAAATACAAACTGTGACGATACTGTGCTGGTTTTTGGATATTGTAAGGTTGACACATTGTTGGTTGCAGTAAGTGTTAATATAGCAGGTGGCGCCGAACAATGGCTGCCACTGCCAACGGTCTGTCTCGTCTTTTTCTTTTTTGTTGTCTTTAGTCTGTTGTTAAATGTATGTTTTAGTGTACCTTTAGTGTTGTATTGTGAGGGGGGGTGGGGGTGGGGGTGGGGGAAACTTTTTAAATCTCTTTCCTCGATGGAGATTCAACTTTGTCTCGTATCCGTCTGCACTGCGGCCTAACATCGTGGAGTTGGCGGCCTCTTGCTGGGGAACGACCTTGGGAGCTCCAACCATGGGAGCCTGCGGTCTTAACTCATGGAGCTTGGTTAGGGGCCGACTTCGGGAGCTCCAAGCCACAGGAGCTGCGACCGGCCCAATGCAGGAGCTTCGATTGCCCCAACTGCAGATGGTTCAACTACTTTGACTGTGGGTAAAAAGGAGGGAAGAAGATAAGATTTTATTACCTTCCATCACAGTGGGGAATGTGGTGGAGCCGCTGTGGTGGTTGTTTATGTTAATTTCTATGAATTTGTGTCTTGTTGCTTTTTTTGGTATGACTGCATAGCAAAATCAAATGATATGTATGTTGTAGGTATGTTACAAAACTTACCTTTAGCAGTACTGCAGTTCTGTTGCTGGCCGTGTGCGTGACTTTGGTGCCTTTAAGGGGGGGGGGGGGGGGGGCGGGCTTAAAATGCGTTTTTTCCCGTGCCATCCGGAGCTTTCTTTTCTCGGAGTGCGATCTATTTCTGGAGATTTGTTCCAACTGCCGGTAAGTTAATTTTTTTAAATAAATAGCCCGACTATTTTATCACTACAGTAAAATAAAAATTAGCTCCTAATGCCGTGAACGCCGACAACGGGGACCGATTTTACGTAGGGGACAGGTAAGTGAAAGCTGTTTATTTTTACATATAAACCTGCTTTTTTAGATGACTTTAATCAATATTTCATGTTGCAAAACGGTGATTTAGTCCCCATACAAACCGGCAGAATCTTTCCTGCTGATATGGAGTTTAAATTCACCGCAACCGTAACGTTCTAATCCATCGCGTTCCAGAAAATCCCACTCGCAAGTTGTTTAAAATGCCCATTAATTTATGGGCATTAAACACTGAATTCCTTCAATTTGGCCTATAAATTAATGACAATTAGATTTAAAAATCATGTTATATTGTGAATTATTGTGTGGATGTTAATTGGACAATTAGGCTTTACATTTTTTTTTAATTTTTTCTTAAGAAATGGATAGATGTTTAGATCTAGTAATTGAATTTTGAAATTAGCTACAATTGGGTAACTAACTAATTATATGCTTTAATTTCAGGTCATCCAAGTAAGATTGTTTCATATTTATTTCAGAATGCTTCAGTCTATAATAACTGAAAATTTCTTTCAGTTCTCTTAATTTTTAAGAAAGTTATGTGTTTTGACTGTCCTCGATCACAACTTTTGTGTTAAATCAATAGAAAAGAAATAGGAAGCAAGTTGCTAATTTCCGAGTATGAAAATGGCCATAACTTTTTTAATACTGAAGATATGAAAGTTAATTAGGTGTCAAATTAAACTTCTTTTTATGCTTTATCTGATGGGATAAATTGCAGACTTGATTTTTTAAATCTCAAAATTTTGTAACATTGCTATATGTTGCAAAACATACTTGGCTAATAAATTAATTACAATTACAATATAGTGCTGGTGTTAGGATACTGCCTGTGTTGATACATTGCTGTATACAGTGCACACATTGACACAATGCTTTGGTATGGTACAGTGAGGATTGCTACACACTGGTGTTTGGATATTGCCCTTGTTGACCCATTCCTCAGTACAGTGAGTGTTGCTACAGCGCCGTGATTGATGTGCCACATGTTGATACAGTAGGAGTGTTTGGATGCAGCATGTATTGAAACAGAATCATAAAATTTACTACACAAAATATAACTTGGACCAGCGTGTATCTGCTAGCAAAAGAAGAACTACCCAGCCCATCAGTGTCTCCAGCAGTGAGGGCTACAGTTATGTTGCAAGTTTCTTGCCAATATCTTGAATGTTTGTGCCTCCTGCACTCTTTCATGCAGTGAGATTCAGACTCCCTTCAACCTCTGAAAGGAGGAAATAAAAACTCTTCCACAAATCTTTCTACTTTATATATGCGAGTTCTGTGTGTTCCCTTTCCTTTAACTAGGGAAAATAGGTATTTCCTATTTATTATACTCAGACCTCTCATAGTACTATGTATCTCAAATAAGTCACCCCTCAGATCCTTCTGGTTCGAATAACCACCCTATCTATTATTTTTCTGATAAATGCACAGTTCAATCTTCATATCATTCCTGGGAATTCTCCTCCACACCCTCTCTAATGCAACCGCATTTTCCATTCAAATTGTACTTAGCTGTGATCTGAGCGTGGGTTACAAAGTTGACCAATCTGGCAACCGTGATTTAGTTTGTGTTAGGTGTCCAGCTACATTAGGGATCTATGGGCAAATGTCCCTCTGTTCTCCGCACTTGATATCCTTTCATTTATTTTGTGACCTCTTTCCTATTGCATCTTTCTAATTATATTACCGCACATTGTAGGTTAAATTGCCATTTCCATGCCATGCTAACTAAACCAGCTTCATTGTCAACTACATGAACGATTTTTGTATCATCTGAAAACTTCATTATCATATCTCCTTTATGTTCAGGTCTAAAGCATTCATATATATGCAACATATTGGGGCGACTGAATACTAAGCCTTGTGGAAACGTAATGGCATCCCTGTTGCAAAGTCACCTGTCAACTATTATCCCTTTGCTTTCTATTAGCGAGCAAACTCTCCCTCTACTTTTCCACTCTCCCATGGCCTCTGGGACCTTTGAAATCTATGCTAAAATCCATGTGAAAAAGATGGTCAGACACAACCTTCTATAACAGATCGATGCTGATTGCCCTTTACAAATTCCTCAGAATTTGTCCACCATTAAACTAAATGGCCTGTAATTACTCAGATTATTCCTTCCCTTTCGAGACAGCAATACAACATTTGCATATTTTCAGTGCCCTGGCACCACTCCTGTAGCCAGGGAGGAACGAAAAATGATATCATCGTCTCCACAGTTTCCTTTCTTAGGATATATTTCACCAGTACATTCTCTGTCTAAGATTTCTGCAGCAGTTATCCTTTGGTGTCTGACATAAGCTTCCTTCTTTTGCTTTGGCCTGCCCTTTATGTTTTTTGTCATGCAGAGGACATTAGATACAGTAGTCCCACCCTTTTTCCTTTGTTGTAATGTGTTTGCACCAAACTCCTTGAATCTCCATCTGAACGGCCTCCCATTGCCGTGAGACTGTTTGTTTTTTTTTCGTTTCTAGTTATTTCTACTCTGCATTTTACAAAACCACGTCTAAGTAAAATTGGCGTAATCCAATTCTCTAATTTTACCTTTGTCCTTTTCCATTACTACATTGAATTGTGATCACTGCCATAGATAATTTGTGTAGTGGGACCTGCAGATGCTGGTTTAAACTGAATATAGATACAAAAATCTACAGTAACTTAGTGGGACAGCACTCGGGGAGATGCAGCCTGTCCCACTGAGTTACTCCAGCTTTTTGTGTCTATCTTCGCCATAGATAATTCCTTCCACTATTTCCCTGAATCCAGAATTCTATACTGCTATCTACTTCACACCCCTCTTGCTGAGTTTGTTACAAATTTGTAACAGAAGTCTCATAAATGTATTAAGCAGTTTGGTGCTCTTTTACATTGATTGTATTCCAGTTAATATGAGGAGCATTGAAATCTCCTATTTTAATGTCTGAAGAAGGGACCTGACCTGAAACGTCACCAATCCTTTTTCCCTATAGATGCCGCCTGACCCATTGAGTGACTCCAGCACTTTATGTCTATCTTCAGTATATAGCAGCATCTGCAGTTCCTTTCTACACATCTCTCCTACCCTCCCACCAGCACCTATCTTGTCCCCTTCCTGTTCCACCCACCCACTACCCACACATTTTGTATCCACCGGATGCCTCCCTCCCCATCTGGTTCCTTTCACTTGTCCTCTAATGGTTCTCATTATCATCTTCCAGGCTGTCAATTCCAGCCCTGTTGGCCTTTGTGTTGCTGTTTATCACCCTCTTGGCTGTCTCCATCTTCACCCACCCCCTCCTGGCTCTATCTGCCTTTGTTCAACTACCATTCCTGTTGTCTGTTAAGTCACATGGTGTTGGTGTTTAGCTTGTGTTAATAAGGTACCAATTTCTGGATACACACTGCATGGATATGCAGTGTGCTTGTGTATATGGCCTGAGTTGTCACACTGATAGCTATTGGATGTATTGATACAATATTGCTATTTAGATATAACCTGTAATGATATATTTTATTCTGTTTAGACAGAGAAGTCAAGTCAAGTCACATTTATTTATATAGCACATTTAAAAAACAACTCTCGTTTGACCAAAATGCTTTACATTTGTTATAAGAGTAGTATACACAAGCAGGCTACATACATATATTAAAAAAAGCCCTCGCTCAGAGGACGTCAGGAAAGGCTTGGGAGAACAGATACGTTTTTAGACTAGACTTAAAGGAGTCGATGGAGGGGGCAGTTCTAATGGGGAGGGGGATGCTGTTCCACAGTCTAGGAGCTGCGGTCGCCCCTGAGCTTATGCCTAGACTGCGGGACATTCAGCAACCCCAAGTCGGCCGATCTGAGGGACCTGGAGGTGGTGTAGTGGGTGAGAAGACTTTTAATGTAGGTGGCTGCAAGCCCATTGAGGGCTTTGTAGACAAAGAGGAGGGCCTTGAAATTTATTCGGAACCGCACAGGGAGCCAGTGGAGAGAGGCCAGGATCGGGGTGGTGTGGTCCCTTTTTCGGGTGCCCGTCGGGAGTCTTGCTGCGGCGTTTTGGACCAGTTGCAGGCGGGACAGGGAAGATTGGCTGATGCCAGTGTAAAGGGAGTTGCAGTAATCTAGGCGGGAGGAGATAAATGTATGGATTATCTTTTCGAGGTCATCAAACTGGAGGAATTATTTTATTTTAGCTATCATCCGAAGCTGAAAGAAGCTAGCTTTTACCACGGCATTGACTTGTTTGTCAAACTTCAGTGCTGAGTCAAATATCACGCCAAGATTTTTGACGTGAGGTTTGAATAGTGGGGTAAGGCTTCCAAGGCTGCCTGCTATCATTTTGATTGAGTCGAAGGGGCCGAGAAGGATGACCTCAGACTTTTGTTTAGTTGGAGGAAGTTCTGGGCCATCCAGCACTTTATATCCTCGAGGCAGTGGGTAAGGTTAAGGAGATTTGATTGGTTTTTGGGCTTCAGGGGGAGGTACAGTTGTGTATCATCTGCGTAGCAATGGAAGAAAATGCCGTGCCTTTCAATGACTTGGCCTAAGGGGAGCATATACAGGGAGAAGAGAATGGGGCCAAGGATGGAACCTTGTGGAACCCCACAGCAGAGGCTAGCTGGGGAGGAGAAAGAGTTGCCTATGTTAGTAGAGAAACTCCTACCTTTGAGGTAGGAGATGAACCAGCTCAGGGCACTGCCATCAATACCAACCCCATACGGGAGACGGTCACTTAGGATGGTGTGGTCGACAGTATCACATGCTGCACTGAGGTCAAGAAGGAGCAGGATTGCACAGTCGCCGGAGTCAATGGTGAGCAGTAGGTCATTATGTACCTTCAACAAGGCAGACTCTGTGCTGTGGTGAGCCCTGAAACCTGATTGGAAAGTTTCCAAGATAGTATTTTGGTGAATGTAAGGCATGTTGACTTACGATTACCTTTTCAAGGGCTTTTGAGAGGAAAGGCAGTTTAGAAATGGATCTGTAGTTGCTTGGCAAGGTGGGGTCGAGGTTAGGTTTTTTCATGAGTGGCTGGACCACCACATGCTTGAAGCAGGTCGGTACAGTGCCAGTGGCCAGAGAACTGTTGTAGATGGCGAGGATACTGTGACCGGCTGTTATGATGACGTCTTTTAGGAGGGCAGAGGGGACAGTGTCGAGGGGGCAGGTTTCATGGTGGTGATCAGTTTTACAAGGGAGGGTAGAGTAACAGGTTGGAAACAATCTAATTTTGAAGAATAGACCAATGAGACAGCCAGGTCACGGGTGGGAGGGGAGATATTTGTTCTTATGTTCTTTACTTTGGTGGTGAAAAATGTAGTAAATTCCTCACACTTAGTCGGGGACCCGGTTAAGCTGGTGCTGGGGGCAGGACAGATGATGGAGGTGATGGTGCTAAAAAGGACCTTGGAATTATGAGCGTTTTTGGAGATAAGGGTGGAAAAGTATTTTCTTCTTGTGGATTTTACCGCTTCCTGGTATTTGTGAAGGTTGTTTTTCAGGAGTTCGAAGGAAATTTGAAGCTTATCAGATTGGTACTTCTGTTCTGATTTTCTGCATTCTCTTCTTAGGGCTCTTGACCTATTCCTTCTGTCCAGAGATGCTGCTTGTCCCACTGAGTTACTCCAGCATTTTGTGCCTATCTGTTTGGATATTGTTGCTGTTGATGCATTGCGTGGTTTTCGAGAGTCTGTGATGGTATAATGTTGGTATTTAGACATCATCAAGATATTCCAATGGGAATACTGCGATCTGCACCAAAATCTGCATTGGTTCACAACATAAAATGTGAGAAACTTGAGCCCTGGCTCTCTCTTCAGTCTGTGCATTTAACTCCTCACAGAAAGCCAAATTTTGTTGAGTCACCGCTGACTCTTAAACTCTGGATGAATGTGACCTACTGATGGACTAAATTGATGATAGATAGATACTTTATTATCACATGTGACATGTCACAGTGAAATTCTTGGTTTTGCATACCATACACAAGATATGCAAAGAGTCATAAATTCACTTAAGTTCACAAATGATAGGAGCAGAATTAGGCCATTAGCAGAGTCAGGTCTACTCCGCCATTCAATCATGGCTGATCTACCTTTCCCTCTTAATCCCATTAGAGGGCACCGACAAAGTATTCATTACAATGGTCCCTCTTTGTTCTCGGCACTCTGAAAGTATGAAAAAGTATGAAAGTATCCTTTATTGTCATTCAGACATTTCAGTCTGAACGAAATTGTGAACCATGCAGTCATAACATAGAATAAAATAACAAAGCACACACTTAACACAGTTTAACATCCACCACAGTGAGTCTACCAGGCCCCTCCTCACTGTGATGGAAGGCAAAAGTCTTAAAAGTCCTTGTCTCTTCCTTCCTTCTTCTCCCTCTGCGTTGAGGCGATCCAGCCTTCCGATGTTGGGACCCCGCCAGGTGTTGGTAAGTCCCGCGGCTGAATCTGAGCTCCGCGAATGGGCCGGTTCAAACTCCGCGGCCCGGGGCGGTCGAAGCAGCCGAAGCTGCCAAAGCTGCCACCCTCCAGTCCAACGATGAAGCTGCCGTTGCGGGAGCTCCAGAAAACCGGGCACCAACCTGGGACCTGTGAGCTCCCGATGATGTCATCCACTGGGCCCGCGGCCGAGCCTCCGAAGTCGGGTCGCCACCGCCGCAACGCCGCCACAGCCCCGAAGTCGGCCAGCTTCTCGATGGTAAGTAAGTCCTGGCTCTGCCTCCGGTGCCTCGAGGTAGGTCCCAGTTGGAGGCCGCCAGCTCCGCCATTAGGCCTCAGCGCAGACGGAGACGGGGACAGGGGATATGACAAGAAAAGGTTGCATCCCCACGAAGGAAGAGACCAAAACTTGTTTCTCCCACCCCCCCTCACATATGCACAACCAAAATTAAGTAAAATAAACTGAAACGGGACAAGAAGAAAACAAAAAAAAAAGAAAAGACAAAACGGACTGCAGGCGAGCAGCAGCTGCAAGGCAACGCCGCCACTTCCAGAATTGCAGATACAGTCGGAGCAGCAGAGGTAAACATCCCACACAGCAGATGTAGATGGAATAGACATTCCTGGAAAGAGAAAGCTATGATAATCACGCGTCCATAATCACGCGTGTCCATAATCACGTTTACCTCTGCTGCTCTGACTGTATCCGCATTGCAAGGTTCATATCTGTGCATGCTTTGCTTGTGTATGTCCCGGTGGATTTGTGCTGGGCGAGTGGCTAGCCTCCTCCTCCTTGTTTTCCCCTCGACAAAGTCATTTGGTTGATGTGTGTATGTCATCTGGCTGTATCTACCATTTTGTTTTGCACTACGCTTTGAAACTTGTTCTGATACGTTGTGTTGTCCATTTCAGAAATGATGGAACATTTAGGCAAACATGGGGACGGTGCAAAAGACATTGCATTCCAGGTGGAAGATTGTGACTTTCTGGTGAAGGTATGAGCCAAACAAGGGGAATGGATCACGATGGGCCGGGGTTATTTAGAAATAAAATATCCAACTTGGTTGCATTCTCTCTTGATGACACATTCGGGGAAGGGGAATCGTTCTTTAGAAAGAGTTATCTGAGGCAGTATTTACCCATAGAACATGGAACATAGAACAATACCACACATAAACAGGCCCTTTGGCCCAAAATGTTTGTGTGAAACATGATGCCATGTTAAAGTGATCTCATCTGTCTGAACATTATCCATATCCCTCTATTCTGTGCACTTCCATGAGCCTACCTAAAAGCTTCTTAAATACCTCTATCGTATCTGCCTCCACCACTACCCCAGGCAGTTCCAGGCCCCCAACTCCCTCTGTTTTTTTTTTAAACTTGCTCGCACATCTCCATTAGGCATTCCCCCTCTTATCTTACAGCTATGCCCTCTAGTGTCAGACATTTCCACCCTGTGAAAAAAGTTTTGACTATCTACCCTATCTATGCCTGTCATCATTTTATAGTTCTATCAATTCGCCCCTCAACTTCTGACATTCCAGAGTAAACCCGTCTCCCCAACCTCTCCCTGTAGCTGAAACCCTCCAATCCAGGCAGCATTCATTTTGAAACAGATGCTTTGGAATTTGGGTTGGTGGTTCATTAATTTTGATTTTAAAATAAAAGAAATAGGTGGGCTAGTTTTAAATTACAGATTGGAACTTGTTTAAAAATTCCCATCACGCATATTTAAAACTCAAGGACTAAAGTCAGACATTGCCAGGACGCAATGGTCTGCACCCGTGAGTTTTAAAGGAAGTGGTGCAGAGATTGTGAAGCCATCAATTAGTGTTTTTCAAGACTAGTTAAATTCCAAGAGGTATCAAAATATTGGAAGGTGGCCAAAGTGATTCCCTTGTTTAAAAGGAGAAGAAGACAAAAAGCCGGGAGTGGAGACCAATTAGTTTAATATCTATTGTTGCCAAGATGCTAGAATCAACAGTGAGATAACTAACTATTTAGGAAAGCTGAATATAATGAAACCATGTCAACATGGTTTTATGGAAGATAAATAATGCTAGTTTGAGGATGTGACAGGCAGAGTTGATAGAGGGCAACCTCCAAATATTATGTATTTAGATTCACAAAAGTTATTTGACACGGTGCAACAGAAGAAGTTGGTGCAATTATTAAGAGCTCAAGATATTGGAGAAAATGTCTTTGCACGGATTCAAAATTAACTGTCACATAGAAAACAAAGAGTTTGAAAAATGGGTCCTTTTATTGCTGGAGTAACGTAACGAGTGGACTGTCCCAAGGATTGTATCTTGGCCGTCAATTTTTCTTTATTAGTAGTGATCTTTCAAGAATCGCTAAAGTCAGGAATGATTGCACTGGACTGGAAAATGTAAATGTGATTCCGCTGTTTAAAAAGGGGGCGAGGCACAAAAAATATATATATAAATTGGTTAATCTGACCTCTGTGGTTGGTACAATTTCATTAGGAAGAGGGTGGTGATACTGTGGAGTTCATTTACACAGGCAGCTGTGGAGGCTAAGGCTAAGATCTTTGGGCTAAAGTATTGGGTATTTTTAAAGTGAAGCTTGATACGTTTTTGTTTAGTAAGGGCGTCAAACATTCTGGGGAGAGAATGCCAGAGAATTGGATTGAGAGGGTATTCTATTTGTGTACATGAACTGGAGGAGGGAATAAAATGTTTGTGGACAATACCAAAATAGGCGGAATTACATGTTCTGCTGAGGACATTGTGATTCTGCGAGATATATCGATAGATTGGGTGACTAGATATAAAAACCTGGCAAGGGGAGTTTAATGTGCAGAAGTGTGGGATCATGCACATTGGTACGAGGAATCAAAAGGTTAATTATTATCTGAATGGAGAGAGGCTGCAGGTGAGTGATGTTCAGATATTCTCGTGCACGAACCTCAAAAAGTTAGCAGGAGGTCCAACAAGTAGCTACGGAGGGATAATGCAAGTTGACCTTTGTTGTGAAAGAGATGGAGTTTAGGATTAGGGAGGTTTTGTTACAGTTGTACAGGGTTTTAGTGAAGCTACTTCCAGAATATTATGCATAGTTTTAGTCCAGTTATCCAATGAAAGATATGTTAGCATTAAAGGTAGTCCAAAGCAGATTTATCAGGTTAATTCCAGGAATGAGAAAGTTGCCCTACCAGAGAGGCTAGAGGATTTGTATTTGTATTTTTTGAGTTTGGAAAAATGAGGAGTGTTCTTATTCAAACATAAGATTGTTGGTTGGGTGGATGTTGAAATGCTTTCACCAGTGGATGAGCGGTGAACAAGGGAACATGATAACAAGAGTAGGTGCTGGTCATTTTAAAATGAGGTACATACACTTTTTTTTCTCTCTGATGATGGTGAAACTCTGGAATTCTCTGCCCTCAGGGGTGGTGGAGGCCAGATCATTGGATATGTTTAAAGTGGAGATAGATGAATGTTTGAAAGAGTGTGGAATTGGGAGCTATGGGGAACTAGTGCATTAGAGACTTGAGACTAGAAAAGATCAGTCATGATCATATTGACGGGTGGGGCAGACTTGAGAGGCCTCGTGGCTATTACTGCTATTGTCTTGTGTTCTTGTGTAAAGGATGTTGCATTAATAAAATGATGAGTCGGTCTAATTGAGGAGTCACTTGGTCTTTCCACACAGGCACTGTCAATGCACAATATTATTTTTAAAACTCCATCCTACCCATTCCTGGAGTTGGCCAAACCAAATGTCTGTTGGCAGTAAATGTAGGAGGCACAAGAGCACAGAGTCTGCTGTTCTCCCTGTCACCACGAGTTAATGATTTCCCTTTGTCCCTGCCACAATGAGAATGCAGAGTTCATCATCTGTACTCCAGATATTACTTCATTGTTTTCCAAACAGTTAGAAACATAGAAACATAGAAAATAGGTGCAGGAGTAGGCCATTCGTCCCTTCGAGCCTGCACAACCATTCAATATGATGATGGCTGATCATTCAACTCAGTATCCTGTACCTGCCTTCTCTCCATACCTCCTGATCCCTTTTGCCACAGTGGCCACATCTAACTCCCTCTTAAATATAGCCAATGAACTGGCCTCAACTACCTTCTGTGGCAGAAAATTCCAGAGGCTCAGATTTGGAGACTAAAGCTGGCAACTGTTCAAAATGTGGAGAAAGAAGCCAAGCACTTCAGGGAGACTCGGGGAATGAGACAAAAGTTATGCGAGGCTCTTGAAGAACAGCAGAGAAGGGAACAACGTTAAAGACTGATTAGAGGAATGGGAGCTCTGTAGATAAGATAACAGGCTGGAGGAGACTTCAGGAATGAGATGGTATGAATAAGAACATATGGAGAGAAAATGAAATATGATTGCATAAGTTAATGCGATGGGAGTTTTATGGTAAATGGGTATGGATGAGATGCATATTTCAAAATGTTGTGCAAGTTGGTATATATGCCTTCTTTATGACTCTCTCTACTTCTGTTATTACTTTCGGGGAGTTATGGACTGAACCCCAAGATCCCTCTGTACATTTAAGGGTCTTCCCATTAATTATACATTACTTCCATGTCTATTCTAAAAACAATAAATATAAAGTAGAAGCCCAGGTTGAGATCCTACAGCTATCTTTTAGATCACAGAAGCAATTGCAGGAGATACACTGAATTCAATCACAGAGTCGTGGAGTTACTCAGCACAGAAATTAGCCCTTTAGGCCACTGAGTCCTTGCAGGCCACCGAGTACCCATTTACACCAATCTTACACTTGTCCCATTTTATTCTCTCCACATTCCCTTCAACCTACCCCAGATTCTACTGTTCTGTAGTTATTTAGTATGTGGTTTCAGTAACACCACTTGCTTTCAATATCTTACTATCTGAAGCATTCCTGCTGCTCTCAAAGTAGGAGATGAATACACACTGGAGTGGAGAATGTCTAGCAGCAAACTGAGGTACGTATATTAACTGCCAGAACTGATGCTGCTACAAAGATGTTTGGGGCCTTTGTTGCCACGGTCTTGGGAAGAGTGGCCTAGCCAGACCTTTGTAGATAAAGATCTGCAAGCGACGGGTTGAATGTCTTTCTGAACTGTGACTTGTAAAAATGTTATCCCCTGGATGTAATGCTTTTCCCACTGAAGGGCAGAGAAGCCTTGTCTGCAAAAGAAAAATGAAGCCTCTTCCTGGCCAGAACCATTCTCTCACTTTCATTCTTCTCTGCCAAGGGAATCCTGGAGGTCTAAAGCGACTACAGTATTTAACTTTTAAGACAATAGTGACTTTGCATCTTAGAATTTCAATAATTTTCAATAAGAATATTCAATAATTCAGCACAATTTTGCAATTGAGTTCAGCCGGATGAGACTTCCTACATTATTCTTAACTGAACCTAAAATAATTGAAATACTTTGGAGGGTTTATACAAGGAAGAATTCTTCTTGCTGTTTCCAGAGCCTGGTTCAGACTGGGCACCTCTTGCACTTTTGCAGCACCTGTTTAACAGGGAAGCCATCAAACAAATGAGCTGCTCTGTAGATTTCTAACACATTCACTTGAGAAATACACAGCCTTGCAATTCAGTTCAATGTGAGGCGCTCCATGATTTTGATCACAAAATTAATCACTACAATTCTGGCCATATCAGAAAACTGGCCCTCCATAAGTTGGTTAGCCACAGCATATAGTGTTAAATGGTACCGGCCAACATACAATATCGAATTGTTAGAGCATGCACTGGCCACCTTGAGCTGTACAAAATATCACACATTTAATATTCCCAGTCCAGTTAAACTAAAAGAAGTGATTAAAGGAACTAAGATTATTAAGCTTCTGAAAGCTAGATGATAAAAGAATGATATTATTGAATCATTTGTGTTTTAAGGAGATCTAATAGGACAGAAAGGGAAAGTTATTTTGTTAATTGAGGATTCGAAACGCGGCCTAAGAATTACAGATAGCCCTTTCCAGAACAAGGACACAAAGAGCAGGAATAACTCACCAGGTCAGGCAGCATCTCTGAAGAAGGTGGATAAGTGACGTTTTGGGTCGAGACCCTTTTCCAGGCTGTGAGCGGGGGGAGGAAGGTCTCCCAGCGTACCTTCTATGTTTTCATTAAATGTGGAACAGACATGAGGGGATAAATAGCTGCTCCTTACTTCAGATTGCCCAGGGTTCAAAATTGCTTGGATTAGAATAGGTCCTCAAAGGTGTTTATCCTGTCAATATGTTGTCCGAAACCTTGTCTAGCAATGGGTAGGTGCAAATCCAGTGTGACCTGGTTTCCAACGTGATGTTGCTTTAGCAAGTTTCATGCAGGCACAGCGAAAGATAAGATAATCTTGCTGGTACTCTGCTGTGGTAAATGTTAGTGTTACACTTGCCGTTGTTGGCATAGAATACAAAATCTAAAGTACACATTGATGAAGAACATTTCCACAACAAGTTAATGATTCCATAATTTAACTTGTTCACAGAGGCTATTCTAATATTGCCAGCGACCATTGTGTTTAGTTAATTTCTGTCCAGTGATTTGCAAATAACGATGCCTGCATTTATATCCCATTCCTAGTTGCAGTTAAGAAGGTGGTGGTGAGGCATCACCTTGAGCTTTTACAGTCCATATGGTGTTAATCATATGTTGATAGAATGGAGCGACTGGGCTTGTATACTCTGGAATTTAGAAGGATGAGAGGATATCTTATTGAAACATCTAAGATTATTAAGGGTTTGGACACGCTAGAGGCAGGAAAAATGTTCCCGATGTTGGGGGAGTCCAGAACCAGGGGCCACAGTTTAAGAATAAGGAGCAAGAGATTTAGAACAGAGATGAGGAAAAACATTTTCACACAGCGGGTTGTGAATCTGTTGGATTCTCTGCCTCAGAAGCCAGTGAAGGCCAGTTGTCTGGATGCTGTCAAGAGAGAGTTAGATAGAGCTCTTAAAGATAGTGGAGGCATGGGATATGGGGTGAAGGCAGGAACGGGATACTGATTGTGGATGATCAACCATGATCACAGTGAATGGCGGTGCTGGCGTGAAGGGCCGAATGGCCTACTCCTGCACCTATTGTCTATTAATTTCCAATGGACTATTGGGTTTATAGATTCAGGATTACGACCCAGCAATAAACATCATTCACGCCTAGAAGTGTTAGTGTTGAGATAAAAGTAGAGTTTGACCATCAATTACAAATTTGAAGAAATAGAAACCAGAATATCCACACCCTGCCTGGGTCCCATTACTTGTGGTTTGCTGAGTACATGAGGCTTTGTAGAACAAAGCCCTTTTCTGCAGACAGAGCTGCCTCCCTCTGTCCACCCCCTACATTGAGATGTATTGTAACCAGTTATTGCAGTCCCACGCTTTGTCCAGTTGGGGAGCTCAGTGAATGCCTATCCAGCATCCGTTTGTGGGAAGAAACTGCAGATGCTGGTTCATACCAAAGATACGCACAAAGTGCTGGTCAGGCAGCATCTCAGGAGGAAAGGAATAGGTGACAATTTGGGTTGGAACCCTTCTTTAGCCAGAAACATCACCTATTCCTTCTCTCCAAAGATGCTGCCTGACCCGCTGAGTTCCTCCAGGACTTTATGTCTATAACCAGACTCAGTGTCAGGATATATTGAGAAATCAGAGGTTCCCAGCCTGAAATGTAAAAAATGTTGGAAATGCCCTACAGGTCTATCCACATTCTATAAGGAAGCACATGTCCAGTGTGTCTCGATCTATTTGCCTCTGTCCCTGTAGCCATCATTCTCCATGTTGATGCCATTAACACATTGAGGTTACTCGTTCATTACTCCCAATATCTGTTTGTCAGATTTAGTTAAAGACTCTTTCAACTTAATTTCTGCTAATTGATTAACACTATGTGGGGAGTGACTAAGACTGCTGATGACATATTACCTCTGAATCTGCAGAAAGCAAAAGAACGTGGAGCTATTGTTGTGAAGGAGCCGTGGATAGAAGGGGATAGCAATGGCAAAGTGAAATATGCTGTTCTAAAAACTGTAAGTATTGTCATGCTTTCCACACCCTACTCGTGAATCTATCCAACTGTAATGTTTCTCAATAAGTAAGTTCAGGAACTGTTTCGAAAACGAAAAAAAAAATTAATAAAATGTTATGTAAAACCATATCACCTCGTTGCAAGTGGAGGAGAGCAGTAGAGCGGCCATGGTGGCGCAGTGGTAGAGTCTAGAGCCGGAGACCCTGGTTTGAACCGGACTACGGGTGCTGTATGTACAGAGTTTGTACGTTCTCCCTGTGACCGCATGGGTTTTCTCCGAGATCTTCGGTTTCCTCCCACACTCCAAAGACCTACAGGTATGTAGGTTAATATGTGTAAATTGTCCCGAGTGTGTAAGATAGTGTTAATGTGCGGGGATCGCTGGTCGGTGCGGACTCGGTGGGCCGAAGGGCCTGTTTCCGCGCTGTATCTCTAAACTAAACTAAAGCTACCACTTTCTCTCAAACCCTGAAAAATAGCAGAAGATTGCAGCGGCAAGTGTTCTACAGGATCTCTGAGATTCCTTGCAAGTCTACGTAAACCTGGGGAGTATGGCAGTACTCTCTCATCCCATCAGCGTGCCTACTCCCTCTAGTTGCATTAAGTGCTCTGTTGTGGGAGCCAGTTGCTCGGCTCCACCAGATTCCACTTCTTCCCACCTAAATCAGGAAAAAGCACGAGTGGGACTCGGCTGCATCAGTACTGTGGGTTTGATTCCCAGCATTTAAAGCCCAGGATCTATGGCAGGGTTTGGTTTAATCCGCAAGTTTAATATCAGAATCAGTAATTAGGTCTTGGGCACTTTGAAACTGAGAGATTTCCCATATCCCTTCAAAACTCCAGGTACCACTTATTCATTTTACTTAATTTTAGTTTCATTGCACCACTACAATATTTGAAAGATGCAGAACTCTTCATCGTCTTGGCATTCTCTTATCCTTACGTTAGCAGGCTTACCATTATCCCATTGTTGCTTTTAAATTGTCTTTGCTCCTGTTTTGTCCCAACATGATTCTTAGCCTCTCAACAGAAAGTTGGAGATTTGGTCCTAATGTCTTTTGCTGCACTTTCTTTCAGTATGGTGATACAACACACACCCTGGTGGAGTATTTGAGTCCATTTCGTGGTTGTTTCTTGCCCGGATACAAGGAGCCCCTCTTCAGCGACCCACTCCTTCGCAAGCTGTGAGTGGATCAACATTTGGAACTTCAACATTGAGGCAGATTTAAAAGACTGTAAAGCTTCAGTAAAGACAATGTGATCTGCGAGAGCTGCTCCTGAAATATCCACACTGAATTCTTGGTCCTTGGTGTGGGTTGAATTTATGTTTGTGATGCTTCCAGTGCTTAGCTAGGACTAAATATATCGTATAACTGGGAGGGATTCTAGGAAAGGCTCTGTTAAAGGAGAGGTCACAATAACTGCAATTGGACTGTACATTATAATGTCTTGGTGAGGACATGAATCCAGCCAGATCCCATTTGAGAGGTACTCTGAAATGTGAGAATGGCTACTGCTGTATACTGTGCATGGGAATATATAGGGTTAAATGATCTCAGATGAGATGCATGTGCTCAGGCTGCTGGCTTTGTCTTGATACTTATCTCTCTGTTCCAGACCCTTGGTAAATCTGAATTTCATTGATCACATTGTGGGAAACCAGCCAGATGATGAGATGGTACCTGTAGCAGATTGGTACGACCCAGTTTCTTTTATCATCAAAATAACCCTTCTCTTTTATCCCTTCCATACAACATAGTGAAGATCCTGTACAGAACCCAAGCAATTCTGGGAGGTTAAGCAGCAAAAACAAAAATGAGAACCGGAAAGGGAGAGAGAAAGCCCTCTTCTTACAAATAGAAATAGTTTGATACCCAAGAATTCAGACGGCAACTATGGCGAGATAAAAATTGTTTCAGATCAATCAAATCTTTACATTTCAGATTTTCCGTATGTGCTGATGAGTTGGTCTGAAGAAGGGTCTTGACCCGAATCGTCACCTACTCCTTCGCTCCATAGATGCTGCCTCACCCGCTGAGTTTCTACAGCATTTTTGTCTACCTTCGATTTTTCCAGCATCTGCAGTTCTTTCTTAAACAATCGGTCCGAAGAAGGGTCTCGACCCCAAATGTCACCTATCCATGTTCTCCAGAGATGCTGCCTGACCTGCTGGGTTACTCCAGTACCTTGTGTCCTTTTGTATATTAACCAGCATCTATAGTGTTAGAGTTCTACATGCTGAACTTTGCTGCTGTACACCAGTTTATGGCCACTCGTGCAGCCTTCTGTAGTAGCTTCTATGTTTGCCATGGTATAGGGAGATGAAGATCAGGGACCAGACAGATCACCCCTCCCTCAGGAACATTGAATCTCCTGGGGAAGAGCAGACGATGCGTTAATGTGAACTCTGACCTTCTTCCTCAGGTACCAGAAATGCCTGATGTTTCACCGCTACTGGTCAGTGGATGACAAACAGATCCATACTAACTATAGCTCCTTGCGTTCCATTGTCGTGGCAAACTATGAGGAGACCATCAAAATGCCCATCAATGAGCCTGCTCCTGGAAAGAGGAAGTCCCAGATCCAGGTGTGAGCATGTGCACAGGCTACTCTGTCCATCTCCCTTGATGAGCCCCTACTCTCACTGTATGTAAAGGATTGGGTATGGTTGTGGTTTGGATGCAGCTTCTTCCTGCTGGGTTGGAGGATTGATTTACCATATATAAATTGTTTAAAATCAAACAGTATTACAAACCAACTGACTCCCACAGCTACCTGGACTACTCTTCCTCCCACCCTGCTTCCTGTAAGGACTCCATCCCCTATTCCCAATTCCTCCGTCTACGTCGCATCTGCTCCCAGGATGAGGTGTTCCACACCAGGTCATCACAATGTCCTCATTCTTCAGAGAACGGGGATTCCCCTCCCCCACTATAGATGAGGCTCGCACCATACCCCGCAACATACCTCTCTCCCCATTCCCCCACTCACAACAAGGGCAGAGTCCCCCTGGTCCTCATCTTTCACCGCACCAGCCGGCACATACAACACATAGTCCTCCGCCAGTTTTGCCACCTCCAACGTGACCCCTCCACTCGCCACATCTTCCCATCTCCCCCCCTGTCTGCCTTCCGCAAAGACCGCTCCCTCCGCAACTCCCTTCTCAATTCTTCCCTTCCCTCCCGCTCCACCCCTTCCCCGGGCACTTTCCCTTGCAACCGCAAGAGATGCTACACTTGTCCCTTCACCTCCCCCCTCCACTCCTTTCAGGGACCCAAGCAGTCCTTCCAGGTCTGACAGAGATTTACCTGCACCTCCTCCAACCCCATCTACTGCATCCGTTGCTCCAGATGCCAGCTGATCTATATCGGTGAGACCAAGCGGAGGCTTGGTGATCGTTTCGCCGAACACCTCCGCTTGGTCCGCAATAACCAACCCGACCTCCCGGTGGCTCAGCACTTCAACTCCCTCTCCCATTCCGTATCCGACCTCTCGGTCCTGGGCCTCCTCCACAGCCAGAGTGAGCAACACCGCAAGTTGGAGGAACAGCACCTCATATTCTGCTTGGGGAGTCTGCATCCTCTGGGTTTAAACATTGAATTTTCTCAATTCTGTTAACCCTTGCTGTCTCCTCCCCTTCCCACCTCTCCCTCAGCCCTCCGGCCCTGGCATTCCCTCTCTCTCTATCTCTCCCCCACCCAAGTCACACTAGCTTCTCATTTTCACACTACAAACAGCTTACAATGGCCTGTTTCCTTTATCATCTATACTTTTTTGCATATCTTTCATTCATTGTTCTTTATCTCTCCACATCACCGTCTATATCTCTTGTTTCCCTGATCCCTAACCAGTCTGAAGAAGGGTCTCGACCCGAAACGTCGCCTATCTCCTTCGCTCCTTAGATGCTGCTGCACCCGCTGAGTTTCTCCAGCCTTTTGTGTACCCTCGATTCTCCAGCATCTGCAGTTCCTTCTTTAACAGTATTATCAAGTGGCTCAGGGTTTTGTCATCAGCATTGTCAAAGTCAAAGAGTCAAAAGAGATCGATTGTCATGTGTCTCTGACAGGACAATGAAATTCTCTCTTTGTTTAGCACAACAGAACATAGTAGGCATTGACTACAAAACAGATCAGTGTGTCCATATACCATTATATACGTAAATACACACAAGAATGAATAAATTGATAAAGTGCAAATAACAGATAAAGGGGTATTAATGTTCAGAGTTTTGTCCGAGCCAAGTTTAATAGCCTTATGGCTGTGGGGAAGTAGCTATCCCTGAACCTGGTCGTTGCAGTCCTCAGGCTCCTGTACCTTCCACAGGATGGCAATGAAAGACACAGTAGGCGAATTGAAAGATTGTTTAACATGACCATTTTCTTTTCACTCACCCTAGGAGTATGTGGATTACTACGGTGGAGCTGGAGTGCAACACATTGCTCTCAACACCTCTGATATCATCCAGTCCGTAAGTCACACTGTATTATTCCCACCTTATTTCACCCTGGGGAGCCTTGGATGTAACCATTCCAATTTCAATCATGTGTACCTTGACTGAAAATGGAGAAAACATGATTAATGGCAAAGTTTTATTTTTAAAGATACAGCATGGAAACGAGCCCTTCAGCCCAATGAATCCATGCTGACCATTATCACCCTGTCCACACTAGTTCTATGTTACCCACTTGCTCATCCACTCCCCACACACTAGGGAGCAATTTATAGAGGCAAATTAATTGACACACTCGTACATCTTTCAGACGTGGGAGGCAACTGGAGCACCAGGAGGAAACCCACATTGTCACAGGGAGAACATACAAACTGCACACAGATAGCACCCGAGGTCAGGATTGAAATATGGAGCGGTCATGCTGGAATGACGAATACACCAGATTATAAGCTTGAATCTCATTGAAAGGTTTGCAGGTTGAAATGAGTCACAGAACAGTATGTAAAGAGTTTAGAAAGGCATACAGGTTCCTGTCTTTATTGACGAAGCATAAATGGCAGTATGGTCATACTGTATCTGTAAAAAGCATGAGTAGGGCACTATATAAATGCTTACCTTTTTAAGTTAACTGAAACAAGGGGCTATTGTGTCTTGTTCTGATCATTGCACCACTTGAAGGGTGTGATGGTATGACAGTGTGCAGAGAAGATTTATGACCAAGTTGTCAGGAATGGAGAATTATATCTATGCAGAGACTGGCAAGGCTGTGTGTGCTCTTTGAAACATAGGAGCTGAGAGGATATTTATTGAGATATACAAATATATGACAGGCCCAGACAAGCAGCAGCAAAGAACCTATTTCTCTTGGCAGAGAGAGGTCAGTAGGGGGGATTTTGCTTGGTACAAGAAATACATTTTGGTTTGGTATTTTCACATGTGTTGTGTCAATAATAGTGAATATTGATCTATGATTTGTGTTACCAAGTAATACTGGAGTTTGCTCCGTGTCTTAGTAGGCTGCGGTGTGCCAATAAGGTGTGCCAATCTTTATTAAACAGGAGAAGGGGATTAAGCAGAATTAAGAAACGAGAAGATTTTGAATGAGTGGAATCACTGCTTAAAATGATAGTGGAGACAAAGGGATTTATCAAAGTTCCTCTCTTATCAGGATGAGCTGAGAGTCTTCCTTGTGTGCTATAAATTCCTCTGATTTCACAGTTAGGACCAGTTTTTCTCTGCGGTTTAGTGGGCAGTGGATTACTTTACCACAGCATATGAGGAGGCCCATTCATCTCATCGAGTATATGTCCGTTCCTAGCATAGGAACCCATTTCTTCTCCCCACCCCTGAAATGTTTTACTCTCGCATATCCATCAATTCCCCTTCGATTTACTAAAGGGGTAATTGACAATAATAAATTAACCTATTACAGCGCCTCTTTGTGGTGTAAGAAGAAACTGGAGCAGCTGGCAGATACTTATACCTGTTATGGGGACAACGTGTAAACTCCACAAAGACAGCATTTCAAAGTCAGTATCGAACCCCTGGATCTCCAAGGCATCAATAGTAACCACTGACCCAAGATGTCACTATTAGTCTAGCCTTTCAAATGTACACCTTTGGAAACGATGCACTCTGCTGGCAGTGGTGAGAACAACGGAAATGGAAACCCTGATAATCTAACAATATTCTGAAGTTTAAAGATTGGAAAAGGACAGCCTCTACATTCAAGGATACCTGCTGACCCTAGATCTGTGCTTGGTGGTATTTTTTCACGTGTGAACCTGTGACAGTGTCTGCCTGTTGTCGACTGTGGACCTGATCATCTCTCAGCTACAAAACAACAGTTTTGCAGCAACAGGAAACCCAGCTGTCCATACTCTTTGCATTAAGAGAGCAATGTCTGGATTCACCATTGTGTAGGAGCTGTTTGGATTTAGATTTCAGTTGCTGCTTTGGAGATAGCATCTGGTGACATGCATCACATCAGCCTAACTTGGGACAGCATGGACACTGGGTTCAAATCCCATTCCAGAAATAACAACAGTTCAGTTTGATGTCCCAGTGTAGTGCTGTGGGGGTGCTGCTGTGTTGGAAGTCCTATTTACCCATTATTGCATCAATTTATCCCGAAGTTAATTGCTTGGAGATCTGCCACTGAATATCAATTTTTCTTGATTATTTTCTTGATTATCAATATTCTTGATTAGTACGGATGTCAGAGGTTATGGGGAGAAGGCAAGAGAATAGGGTTGGGAGGGAGATAGATCAGGCATGATTGAATGGCAGAGTAGACGATGGGCCGAATGGCCTAATTCTGCTCCTATCACATGATCTTAGCATCCTATATTTTTGATGTGGTTGCCCTTCAGAAAGTACTTCATTGGCTGTAAGGTTCTTTTGGAACATTGTGAAGGGCACTACCTACATTTTTATTTTATAGGTTAACTGAAACATAAGGTTCAGAGGCATATGTATAGAACGTAGAACAGCACAGAAGAGGAACAGGCCCTCCAGTCTACAATGTCAGTGTCAAACATGATGCTCATTTCATGTGTCTGTACATGATCCATATCCCTCCATTACCTGTATATCCATGTACCTGTCTAAAATCTTCTTAAACACCTCTATCGTATCGGCCTCCACCACCCCCCCCAGCAGTGTGTTCCAGGCACCCACCTGTGTGTGTCTCTGTAAATTTGCCCTGTACATCTCATTTAACCTTTGCCCCTCACACCTTAAAGCCATGCCCTTGAGTCCTTGTCATTTCCACCCTCTGGGGGGAAAAATCTTCTGACTCTATCTCATCTATGGCTCTCATAATTTTACATACTTCTATTAGTTGAAATTTGGAATTCAAAAGATTTCTTGTTTATGAAAATGTTAGTTGAGGATGACAAAACAAGTTTATAGATCTTCACAGACCATCCTACTGTGGAGTTATTTTTCTTTCATGTCAGTGTGTCACTTGGCATTCAGCTGCATTTCCGGCTGCAGATGGGTGAAGTGCTCCCACCCCTCTGGCTGTTTTAGGTCACAGTGATATTGTAGCTACGCTGTGATTTATGACTGTTCCTACCCCTCAGATTGTGTGGAGAGGCAATGATCTTTATCAGTGTGTTCCCTGCTTCCTCCTGGGGCTGTTACCCAGCTGTAATTCCATTACCATTGTCACAATGTTTTTATAGCATTTTTCAGGGCAGAGGTTTTGAGTGTTCCTGATTCCTGCTCCCAACTGTTGCAGGTCATAACCTTAAAAAGCCGTGGGATGGAGTTCCTGAACACCCCAGACTCCTACTACGATCAATTGAAAGAAAAATTAAAGACTGCGAAAATCAAGGTGCAAGAGGACATGAAAAAGATACAGGTACATCTGAGCAGATAGATTCCAGGTTCCTTAGTGCAAACATCGTCACTGTAGAGAAGGAATGGGTTACGGTTCGGGTCGAAACCCTTCTTCAGTGACCTGAAACATCACCCATTCCTTCTCTCCAGAACCTTCTGAACCTTCTGAATTTCGTTGTCGGCGGGGCAGTACTCTGCATATCGCCAACTTGAACAATTTTACATTCTTATCAAGCCAATTCAAGAAGCCAATTAACCTACAAACCTGGTGCACACTAAAGGCTGGAGAAACTCAGCGGGTGCAGCAGCATCTAAGAAGCGAAGGCGATAGGCGACGTTTCGGGTCGAGACCCTTCTTCAGACTTTCCAACCTACAAACCTGTACGTCTTTGGAGGGTGGGAGGAAACCGAAGATCTCGGAGAAAACCCACGCAGATCACGGGGAGAACATAAAACTCCGTACAGACAGCACCCGTAGTCGGGATCGAACCCGGGTCTCTGGCGCTGCATTTTGCTGTAAGGCAGCAACTTTACCGCTGTGCCACCGTGACTGCCCCAGAAGTGCTGCCTGTCCCGCTGAGTTACTCCAGCATTTTGTGTCTAGCTTTGGTGTAAACCAGCATCTGCAGTTTTTTCCAACATTTAACAGACAACCTTGGTAAGGGAGAAACGACCTCTCACCACAGTGTCCAACTAAAAGCATTACATGTGCAGAATGTTAGTCATTGCATCATCTATCATGGAAATGAGCACTGGCTCAACTAGTCTATACCAAACAGGTTTTATAACCAAGCTAGTCCCATTTGCCTGCATTTAGAGCATATCCCTCCATACCTTATCTTTCCATGTACCTATCTTTCTGTCTTTCAAATATTGTCATTGCACCCACCTCTAACAATTCCATATATGCACCACCCTCTGCGTGAAGATCTCTTGCATCTGTCTCTCACCTCCATGCACTAGAGTCTCCCAACCCCTGCAGAGTAGTTATTAAGATGGCTGATCCGTGGGTGGTTGCTGCTGGGACGCAAGTCGGGGCCTGATCAACCCCGGCTGGGTCGCCTGGGCGAGGTTGTCTGATGTTGTGAGACCCGAAACACCCGATGACCCCAGGTCACATCACTGAGGATGCGTCCCAGCGCATCTAGAAGATGTATATTTTTCACATTCTCTAATTCTTAATTCCTCTACCCTGGGAAAATGACCATTCACCTTCTCTATGCCTCTCTTGATTTTGTCTAATTCTCTGCCGCTGCCTCTTGGCTACCTTTTGCTCCCACAAAAAAAAAGATCCCAACCTCTCCAAACCCCAGCCCTCGAGTCCTGGTAACATTCAAGTGAATCTTCAATGATATCCTTCCTGTACCAGGCCGACCAGGACTGTGCACAATACTCTACATGTAGTCTCACCTATGCCCCGTACAGCTGTAGTACAACATCCCAACTCCTGTACTCTTATGCTTACCGATGAAAGCAAGCATTCCAAATACTTTCTCACCACCCTGACTACCTGTGTCATCCCGCTCACATGTTATACAGGTGACTCTGGCTGTATTGTTGGGGGGGGGGGGTATAACAACTTCAATAAAAACAGGGTAATTTCTGCTGAATGCAGTGATAATTGCATAAAAATGGTGTACACTTGTGCAATGTGATCCCTAAGCTCGATTGAAAGTAGAAATGCTCAATTTTCTCCACTCTGACTATTTGCAGCGTACATATATCAGCTTCCACAGGAGGAACTCTGCACTTAATGAGCATCAAAGGCAGATACTTGGCTCATCTTATGGCATTGACAATAAGGAAAGCAAGTTTTAACTGAGCATATCAAAGCTGTAGCCTCCATGATAGGGCACAATCCAGTGAAGCGATCATAACCATAGGCATCCAAGTCAAAACGCCACATGACGTATAGGAGCGACTGCTTCAGACATGTATCCAACATCCTAATGGCGATAGTTGACCCTTGGTGTGGAAGCTTCCACTGTGGACTTGAAAGTGGCCCAATCATTCTCATGTGGATCATTTGGCAACTGGTAATCTACACTATTGTCTGAAGGAGGGTCTCGACCCGAAACACCACCCATTCCTTCTCTCCGGAGATGCTGCCTGTTCTGCTGAGTTACTCCTGCTTTTTGTGTATATCTTCGGTTTAAACCAGCATCCGCAGTTCATTCCTGTACAATCTACACTATTACATCTGAATAAATTTCCTTTTATTCACAGCACTTTTTGTTAATGAGAGTCTGATTCTGTGACTCAATTCTTGTGTATTTGTAACAGGAGCTCAAGATTCTTATTGATTTTGACGATAAAGGCTACCTGCTGCAGATCTTCACCAAACCTGTCCAAGACAGGCCCACACTCTTCCTGGAAGTGATACAGAGACATAATCACTATGTGAGTACCGTCAATTGCGCTCATCTATGCACAAGTAGGTTACAGCTTCAAACCCAGTGCTTGGTTAGATCCATATTCCAGCATCTCTTTCTGGCACACATTCAAGGCAGCTCCGTTCTTTATTCATAATGACACAGGATATGCTATGGTGTTCCTTGATGGCCAACTGTTGCGTGTTGTTCATCTGCACTCAATCTGAACGTGCCAATGGATGCTGCACAGATCAATATAACTCAATCTGAAACTATTTCTTTCCTCCATCTCATTGCATCCGTAGAATCCCAGTGAAATGGGTCTTCCCCGGCAGTCTCCATGCAGTCCAGGCTACGTATTGGATTTGCCCATTACACAATCCAGTGCAGATACCTTTTACCCAGTTACGAGGCTGGTGCCCATCAATGTGACCTGTGGGTGGTGGACTCATCCTCATGCCTTTCCCATATCCATGAGCACGGTCTTGCTCTATCTCTGGCAAGCTGTGAATGTCTGAAGAAGGGTCTCGACCCGACACGCTGACCCACTGAGTTACTCCAGCATTTTGTGTCGAAGCTGTAAATGTTACTTGTCTTCTCCTGATTTGGGAGGTTGTCTTGTGGGTGGGAGTGACATTATTAAGACCCCATTGGCAGCAAACACACATTACTGTAATCGCAACAGGTATGCACTGTCATTTTCCCATTGCTTCAATGAGGGGTGAAGCTTAAATCCATGCCAGATGTCATGTACATGGATCGGACAGGTTTAGAGGGATATGGGTCACACTCGGGCATGTGGGTCTCATGTAGATGGGATATATTTCTACTGTAAGACTTTATGACTCCGTCTGGCGATCACTACTAAAAGCACATCAAGAAATATGCAAAAACAAAATTGACAAAGCTTCCTAAACAATAAGTGGTGATTTATGTCTAACCGTAGGAAGGAACATTCACTAATGTTGCACCGTGGAATCCGTTTCCGATTGTAAATGGAACATTACACAGCCTCAGTCCACAACATGGATCCATTAAGATATGTATAGCTGCCATGTGTCTTTAAACTTTATCTAACAAGGCATGGTACTTTTGTATTTGAAGGGTTTTGGAGCTGGAAACTTCAAGTCATTGTTTGAAGCCATTGAGTATGACCAAGATGCAAGAGGAAACCTCACTACTTACACAGATGGCGACAAAGTGCCATTTTATTAAAATAACTGGACTTCAAATCATAGCACATCTTTAAGAACCTCTAAACACTATTAGTATTAGGAATCCTTCAGCTTCCTCAGATAATCATGGCTTTTAATTTGTTTTTCTGAGCCCTGCATGTGAGCTTACATTTGCTGTCTCCTCAATTCCTAAATATATGTGCATTGTATTTCACAATATTACTAATGGTTATAGTATATCACAGGTTATTCCAGATCACTGATCCAATGAGTCCTCTCCCACTTCAAGCACAGTATTTGCTTGGTACTAACATCTATTTGCACTAGCACAAGTGTTTGCCACATACATTCCCCCCATCATGTACATGTACTAATTCACACCTATTGATGTGCAATATGCATTCAAATTGTGGCATTTGAATCACACCCATGTTCATACATATTTATATTCACTCTTGCACTTACACATATTGTCCACACCTCCTGCACACAATCATTAATACTCTCACACAGGTCATGAACTCTGCCAATTGACACAACACACACTATAAAGGTACTCGAGCAGTAGATCAATAAATACCCCATTGGAAGTCCTGAATTTAACCTGTAAAATGAGTATATTTAATAAACATGTCAAACATACCTGGTCTACCAGTGACTGATTTTCAATGTTTGCACTTTGGCAATTTGAATACATTTGGGAATTTTGCCATGAAAAGCTGTAAAGTGGATGTGGGTTATTCGGTCTGATTGTCATAATGTGTAATATGACAATGTATATATTGTACAGCCCACCTACAGCAATGTGTTCTCCTGGGAACAGTCAGAACACAGACATGCAGCCAATTTGACAGTTATTGTAGAATCGGGTGCCACACTGGCGCACTGCCGTGTCAATGTGCCAGAGACCCGGGTTTGATCCTGATCTTGGGTGCTGTCTGGGTAGAGTTTGCATGTATTCCTTGTGACCACTTGGGTTTCCTTCAGGTGTACTGATTTCCTCCCATGTACCAAAGAGGTGTGGATTTGTAGGCACTCACAGGTATCTTTTGGCTTGGATAAAAGATAAGTTGTACTTTTAAAGCCAGTGGTTATTAGTGATAATTGGCTTGCCCAAGGTTAACAATTTGTGATATCCTGTAGGAAACTGATCAAATAAGCTAGGTGTATTTCATTAACATCTTTATATCCAGATGAGGATATTGTAACATTGTGAAGTTGAATAAGGCATTTTAGGCAGAATGATTTTGTGGCTGAATGCTGCACCACACAAGACCATACCACAAAGACAATGTCCAATTTTGGCAAATATGAAGATGCCGGAAAAGTTTGAGATAATGGCCAATAGATTGTGACATAGTTTCAGGCAAAACATAACTTCCAGCAGTACCTGGAGATTGGGTATCAGTCAGTCCATTGGAAATTATTTGACTTTTGCCGCCCGAGAGGCATTTTCTCAAAGTTAACAAGTCTTTAAAAATGTCTCTGGTTTTCTGTTTCTTCAAGGGGATGATATGGCTGGAAGCCGACCTCTCGTCTTAAAGAATGAAAGACTTCCAGCCACATCATCCCTGGACTGAGCCAGACCAGAGAAATAAATCTCTCAGAACCCTCTCATTTCCATCTAAAACTTCAAACATGTGAATGTTAACACAAAACTGTGAATACATTTCTCACAATGTTTTAAAGTAAAATCAAGAAGTGAACTTTTTCCAGTTAGTATTGGTTTCGGAGAAAATGCACACTTTGTTCCCCATTTATACTTGTTCAGAATATGGGAGCTGGGATTGATACCATGCACGCAATTCAAGATTTTGCCTTTCACAGATCCTACTGTTTTAAGGAAGGAAGCACGAAACATTGTTTTTAACAGTGGGTAGTCGACTGAATTACAAAGCCACATACCGTTCCTGAACAAAAAAAAAGACAAATTGCTGAAGTAACTCAGCAGGTCAGGTAGCATCTTTGGAAAGCATGAACAGGTGATGTTTTGGGTTGTGATCTATTTTGTAAACCAGTATATGCAGTTCCTTGTTTCTACTTATCCTGAACAATGTACACAAGGGACAATCCAACCTATTCCAGCAGTATCCTCAGGAGTGGGCAACTAACCATTTCCCCACCAGTTGCCCTAAATGCCATAGACAAGAGACTTTGCAAATGTTTTATACCACTTTTGCGAATGATTAGTCAGATTGAGACACTGCATACATACTTTATAGTTTTGCAGGATGAATGGTCCTATGTGTTTTTTCCCCTTACCATCCTATTCCTCCTCTGGGTAATAGGGGTTCACAGCGTGGCAACGATTTGTCAGTGATTTTGTCAGTTCACACTGGACGGATCTGTAGCCGAGTCTAGTTCAGTATCATAATTCAAGGTTGTGTTCACAAGTGACAGGAACAGAATTAGGCCATTCAGCCCATCATGTCTACTCCACCATTCAATCGTGGCTGATCTATCTTTCTCTCCTAACCCCATTCTCCAATAACCCCTGACACCCGTACTAATCAAGAATCTTTTTCCCCCTTTCCTTTTTTTCCCTTTTTGTCTTTTCCTCTCTTATATCTTTATTCACTCTTTGGCCACACTACTTTGGTAGTCTAGGGTTCTATTTTTTCACTTTTTCTCTCTCTTCTTCTTTCCCTCTTTTCCTTCATTTTCAGGTTAAAAGGTCAAAATTGAAGCTGTACAATAATTGTATAATTTTACATGCCGAATGTTTTATTCTTGTACAATTGCTTCTAATAAAAATAATTTAAAAAAAAAAGAATCTATCCATCTCTACCTTAATAATATCCATTGACTTGGCTTCTGTGGCAATGTATTCCACAGATTCTCCACCCTCTGAAAAAAGAAATTCCTCCTCATCTCCTTCCTAAAGGAATGTCCTTTAATTCTGAGGCTATGACCTCTGGTCCGAGACTCTCCCACCAGTGGAAATATCCTCTCCACATCCACTCCATCCAGGCCTTTCACTATTCGTGTTATGTAATGCACTTTAAAGGGTCCCATTTAAATCATAGCGCCTGGGCAAGGTACAGAACATGGCAGAGTAAGAAAGTAGTTTTGAGAATTGTTGAGGGTGCTGGAAGCTATACTTAATGTTGATTCATTAACTTTCTGTTATGGATTAAATAAACCAGTTTCAAATATACTGAACAGAAAATTCTAAAAATGTTCATTAAAGACGTAATATCATTTTCTAAGTACAAGCTCACCTTGAGCCCACTTATGCAGGATAGTATTAAAACATTTCTAAGTATTGCCAGCAGACTAACTACCAAAGCTATGATCTCATCCTCTGCTGTACCCACTGGCAAAAAGAGGACAGCCCAGTTACACAAAAAGGCAGCTCTTGAGCTGTGGAGACAGGTTCAGGGAACAAAGATTTGTTTAATTATTGCGAAGAATGTGCATGATTCATGTTTCACAAAGAATGAAGCGAGTGGACAAGTGGAAGTGAATAAAATGTTTTACCTTGAATAGGATGAGGGTCATGGTTTCGAACTCAGTAACGTTCCTGCTCTGGGCTGTTGACTCGAGGAAAGGCTGTCATCTGGTGAGCAGACAGCCATTGGGGCTTTTAAAAACAGGAGATGAAAGATTCCCACTGTCAGAGTGTGGGGTTAAATTTCAGGCAAGGTAAGGCTGAGGTTTCACATGCTTGGGATTTAGCAGTCTAAGTGCAGATTGTTGCATTAATCCAAAGATTTGAACAGACCTGTCATGTCTTTCACTCAATCTATAAACTATTCAATCCAAATGGAAAAGGCAAGCAATTTCCAGCATAGAAAGGGATGGGGCCAGGGCAATGGGGAAACTTTCTTGTTCTGCTTTGAACAGTACGGGACCTTTAATTCCAGCTGAATTTATTTATCATCTTATCCTGCATGTTGCCATCTGGAACATAGCATTTCCTTAGTACTGCATTGGTATTTCCATCTGGAATGAAACTTGAATCCAGGAGTGGGAGGCCTATCGGTGATTTTGACGGGATCATTTGGTCAAAAAAATGTGCGTAAACTGCCGTTAAATCAATTCCTGAAAATGTCAATGCAACATGCCTGCCAGCAAGGACAGTTAGGCTTTGCAACTTGTAAGATTTACCTTTCTCTGCAACTCTATACCTAAACCTCCATTATGCTGAGATTTTTCTTCCCTTAACACTGGCTCCTTGTATCACTCTCATATCAAATTACTATGCTTTAACCAGGAGTGTCTATCTATTAAGTGTTCAGTTACGTAGAAAACAAACTAATGGGCACTCTACAGTGCCCTCCATAATATTTGGGACAAAGACCCATCATTTATTTATTTCCCTCTGTACTCCACAATTTGAGATTTGTAATAGAAAAAATCACATGTGGTTAAAATTCAGTCAGATTTTAATAAAGGCCATTTTTATAAATTTTGGTTTCACCATGTAGAAATTACAGCAGTGTTTGTACATAGTCCCCCCATTTTAGGGCACCATAATGTTTGGGACACAGCAATGTCACGTAAATGAAAGTAGTCATGTTTAGTATTTTATTGCATATCTTTTGCATGCAATGACTGCATGAAGTTTGCGATTCATGGACATCACCAGTTGCTGGGTGTCTTCTCTGGTGATGCTCTGCCAGGCCTGTATTGCAGCCATCTTTAGCTTATGGTTCTTTTGGGGGCTAGTCCCGTTCAGTTTTCCCTTCAGCATATAAATGTCATGCTCAATTGGGTTCAGATCGGGTGATTGACTTGGCCACTCAGAATTTATAATTTTTTAGCTTTGAAAAACACCTTTGTTGCTTTAGCAGTAAGTTTGGGATAATTGTCTTCCTGTGGAATGAAACGCCGGCCAATGTGTTTTGAGGCATTTGTTTAACCTTGAGCAGAAAGGATGTGTATATACACTTCAGAATTCATTATGCTACTACCATCAGCAGTTGTATCTACAATTAAGATAAGTGAGCCGCCACACATGCCCAGGCCATAACACCCCCACCACTGTGTTTCACAGATGAGGTGGTATGCTTTGGATCTTGGGCAGTTCCTTCTTGCCTCCATACTTTGCTCTTGCCATCACTCTGATATAAGTTAATCTTCATCTCATCTATCCACAAGACCTTTTTCCAGAACTGTGGTTGCACTTTTAAGTACTTCTTGGCAAACTGTAACCCAGCCACCCCATTTTTGCAGCTAACCAGTGGTTTGTATCATGCAGTGTAGCCTCTGTATTTCTGTTCATGAAGTCTTCTGCGGACAGTGGTCATTGACAAATCCACACCTGAAGAGTGTTTCTGATCTGTCGGACAGGTGTTTGGGCATTTTTCTTTATTGTAGAGATAATTATTCTGTCATTAGCTGTGGAGGTCTTCCTTGGCCTGTCAGTCCCTTTGCGATTAGTAAGCTCACCAGTGCTTTCTTTCTTCTTAATGATGTTCCAAACAGTTGTTTTTGGTAAGCCTTAGGTTTGGCTGATGTCTCTAACAGTTTTATTCTTGTTTCTCAGTCTCATGATGGCTTCCTTGACTTTCATTGGGACAACTTTGGTCCTCATGTTGATAAACAGTAATAAAAGTTTCCAAAGGTGATGGACAAACTGCTGTAAAGACTAGGTGCTGAGAGCTCACTTATACCTGCATTAAGGAAGCAATTAAACACACCTGAGCAATTACAAACGCCTGTGAAGCCATGTGCCCCAAACATTATGGTGCCCTGAAATGGGGGGATGATGTATAAACACAGCTGTGAAACCAAAATGTATAAAAATGGCCTTTAATGAAATCTGATAATGTGCACTTTAATCACATGTGATTTTTTTCTTTTAGAAATCTCAAATTGTGGAGCACAAAGGCAAATAAATAAATTATGGGTCTTTGTCCCAAACATTATGGAGGGCACTGCATCTGTTTTACATTTTTAAACCAATTTAGTCATTTTAGCTCCATAAGAGGTCTTTACAGTACCCAAAAAAGTCACGAGATGACTACAGTATCTGTAGCGTTTGCAATGTTATAATAATTCATTAGTACCCAAAGAGATAACAGGGAAATAAACATATGTGTAACCATGGATATGTAATATATCAGAACATTTCAGATCAAAAATTTGTAGGGAGTAATTTAAATCACCTTTTACCTTTTTCTTTGCAGTGGTATTTCAAGTCTTTCTTCCTTATTATTGACATACCCTGGGGATGTCAGCTGTCTGCTCTTCAGAAATTTATTCAAATAATTTTATTGATCTGTTTCGGGTCAAATTACTATAAAATACTCTTGACTGAACTTTATCATGGTTCACCACATGCAACTTAACTGAATTATTTGCTTCATCAACGAGACTAAAAGCATGGTAGAAATGGGACACTCTCCAAATGGCTTATCTTCTGATTCCACAAGCTACCCTCATCGTCCTGAAGGCTGATTATAGCATGACGATGGATCTGTGCAGCTATATCACCCAACAAACTCTGAAGTGATTAAAATTAACCAGTCCACAAATAGCACCATTGAACCCAACATTACCGTGGAGCAAGTAGAGACAACAATAAAGGCAACTCAAGCGTCTCGACCCGAAACGTCACCCGTTCTTTCTCTCCAGAGATGCTGCCTGTCCCGCGGAGTTACTCCAGCTATCTTTGGTTTTAACCAGCATCTGCAGTTCCTGCCAAAGCAAGCAATCTACACCCCATAGGGATGCGTTCCAATGATCACAGGACCCCCACACTGCATGGAATCAGTGTCTTTCAGGAATCTTGAAATTAGATAGAGTTATGACAAACCAAACACTTCACCTTTGTAATTGAAAATAATTTATTGGAGCATAATCTGAATAGAGCCAGACCATCAGGTTAGTGACAGCACTGATCATTTATAAGGCACGTTACATTACACACCCTGGTAGAGGATAAATATATTAGTAAATAAATATATTAAGAACATATTATCATAATGCAATGACTTTCTATACAAATATAATACAACACTTTAGAAAGATTTTTTTCTTAATACAAAGTACCCAAAATATACTGTGGGGCCCTTGTAAATACAAGGCCCTGCAAGGCTACATTTGTCTTTAAGTGCTTCTATCTGACAGTCAGGGTCTGGTCACAAGTGCTAAAAATCTGCCATGTGTTAGATTATTCTGGAAAACAAAGACCACCAGGAAGGAGTCCCTTGACAAAGGGCCTCCAATGGCTGTGGATACACACTTACTCCTGAAGTAGAAGGTTATTAACAAATGACAAGCACCAATGTCATGAAGCGATGCTTCTGTAGATTAATGTCCTGGTTCAAATATTCAAAACTTTGAAATAACTTGGTCTTTGTTTTGTAGCTACACAGTTACATTGGACCTGCCCCTCATTCTGCCAGTTGAACCCATTATCATGTCCAGCTTGTCTACGCATAACTCTCCTTCCTGTTCCCACCCGCTACACAACTTTTCCATGCCCGCTCTCACCTCACATCCCCCGTCACATGGCTTCTCCATGCCAGTCCCAACCACACACCTCCTGTTAGACGGCTCCTCCATGCATGTCCCAACCTCATAGCCCTTGCTTCAGAGCATCTCCGTGACTGTTCCCACCTCATATCCCCAGATTGATGACTTCTCCATGGATATCCCCCCCTCATACACCCAGCTACATGGCTTCTCCGTGCATGTCATAATCTCATACCCACCGCTACATGGCTTCTCCATGCCTGTCCAAACTCATGTCCCAGTTATACAACTGTTCCCACCTCATGTCTCCAGCTACACAGCCCCTCTCCACACCTGTCCCAACCTCTTGCCCCCAGCTACGCAGCTTCTCCGTGAATGTCCCCACATCATACCGCCAGCTACAAGGCTTTTCGCAACGTGTTCCCATGTTCATCCATCAGCTAAACAGCTTCGCCATAAGGGATATTACCCTTACCGCACAATTTCCTCATGCAAACCCTTGCACTCATCCTCGCCATATGCATCAGATCTCACCTCGCCAACGCCACACATTTCCATCTTCGTCTTGCTGATTGCACCGCACTATTGCGCCAAAATCACAGTTTCCTCCCTCCTGCCTTCTCTCCTCCTCGCTCATCTGCCTGGTGTGGGACTTCTGCATACCTGTCCCACCGTCATCCTGCCGGAACCCATTTTCTCCACGCCTGCCCTCTCTCATCCGCCTACACAGCTTCTTCACACCTGTCCACCCCGCGTCCACTAGCTACACAGCTCCGCCAGGCATGTCCCACTCTCATCCGCAGCTGCACGGCCACTCCAGGTGCCCCTCATCTTGCCAGCTTCACGGTCTTGTCAGATCTGCCTCTTGTCCTGCCTGCCACGGCTTCCTTTGTACGTCAATTACACGGCTTCCTCACAAATCTCTTCCACATTTGATTTGGTACCTGGTTGGAATGAAAAAATACACCATAATCAGACGTTTAGAAAAACCTTTAGTACATTGCAGGTGATGTAGTTAAGGAACGAGTCAAGACAACAAGTTAAATGTGGCTGAGCTACGGAACCAGAGAGGAGAAACGTCCTTAGAGAAGCTAATTTACCGCCATTGGTATTGGTTGCAATTTTCTCACAAGAAGCTCAGCGGGTCAGATAGCATCTCTGGAGAACATGGATGGGCAGCGTTTTGTGTTGGGATCGTTCTGCAGAGTGAGGGGGGTCGTGAGAAAGGTAGGTGGGGGCAAATGAAATCCTGGAAAATTATAGATGGATTCATGTGGGAGGGGGTAGGGGTTGGTTTGGCAGATGGTTGGGCATAGTCCAGAGTTCATAAGACAAAAAAGCATGAGATTATGATAGGAGAGGTGGGAAGTGTGAAGTTGGGAAGGAATATAGCGGAAGGGGAAATGGTGAAACGGGTGCACATTCAAGTGAGGCACAGGGAAGAGAGGGGGGAAAAGCCATGTTCGGGGGGGTGGGGGGGGGAGGGGAGGGGTTATTTGTGGGTTAGTTACCTAAAATTGGTAAATGGAGGAGCCCAGGACAGAAAGGTCAGCATGGGAATGGGATGGGGAGTTAAAATGGTGAGCAGCCAAGAGCGCCAGTAGGCTTTGACGAACTGTGCACAAGTGTTCAGCGAAAAAATATCCAAGTCTACAATTGGTCTCACCGATGTAAAGGAGGCCACAGGAGGAGCACTGAATGCAGTAGATGTGGTTAGAGGAGGTGCACATGAACCTCTGTCTCACCTGGAAGGGCTGCTGTCGTTCCTGGTATGATATGAGGGAGGTGGTATGGTGACTTCAGCTGCCTAAACTCCTTACACAAAGCATTCTAATCACCAGAATGATCTGCTCTAAACCCGAAGGTCTCTTCCAATTCCACTCTCTTGTATATTAAAATTTTCCATGGCTCCTACCATTGGGCACCCTGCCTTCAATTGATGAGGCTCAATGATAATGTTGGATATAGCCTGGTTTGTAATGTCCTGGTTCAAATGCTGACCAAGTTGGCATATTGGGCTAGTTCCATTTGACTGCACTTGGCCCATAGTTCACAAAACACTTCCTATCCATTACCCATGCCATCCAAAGATAGACACAAAAAGCTGGAGTAACTCAGCGAGACAGGCAGCATCTCTGGAGAGAAGAAATGCGTGATGTTTTGGGTCGAGATCTTCAGTTTGAATAAGGGTCTCGACCTGAAACGTCACCCATTCCTTCTCTCCAGAGATGCTGCCTGTTCTGTCGAGTTACTCCAGCTTTTTCTGAAGAAAGGTTGTGAGAAGGCTGAAGTTTGGTTAACGACACCTGAAACAGGTGGTGAATTCATTAATGTCAACTTGGTCAGCATTGTCAAGGTGGGGTGAAGGGCCTCTTTACATGTTGTACAGCTATGTAACTCAAATACCCCCGCACGGTGCTAGGGCTGGGTCTGGGGCAAAGGAGGTTTCTGATTGAAAACGAGCTAATCACTGACGCAAAGATTTGGGGAAGGACAGAAACAATGATAGCATCGTGAACCATATGCAGCAGCTTTGAGTTCGAAACGAAAAAGAAGAATTAGAGTGCCCACCAATTTGTTTTCTAGACGTGCGGCAAATAGTTATGTGGTGCATACTGTTATGACCTTTGGGTCATATTACATGGAACTGGGTGAAATAAGTGTACTCCTGATTAAAGGAAAGGCAGTCTCAGCTTAATGAATAACGAACAATTCTCAACCCACAAGAACATCCAGAATGGGTCTACAATTTGTAACACAGATATAACCTGCCACTGTGCTGTAACCCTAGGTTAATGCTGATTTCAAAAGAAGTGCACTGACTAAAAATGTGCAATCTAGAAACTGGAGGGCAGAGTGCAACAGTGTCTGCACACTCTTACAGTATGTCCAGGCTTCTGTTGGGACAAGGCTATGTGCCTGTGATAGATAGCAAGGTCCTCAGGGATTAATAAACACACAAGTTAATCATTTGCACCATGTCAGTGTTTACCTGGTAGTGGCAGTGTCAGTGGCCCCAACACACCTTTGGAACCAGGGCATTCTCTGCACCCCCCCCCCCCCCCCCCCCCTCCTCAAAAGCACCCTTCCCTCATTTAAAGCAATAACTGCAGTACAACCTCGGGTGACAGATATCCCTCATTGCTTCCCGCAAGTGGACTTTCATCACATGTAATGCAGACATTAAGTTATGGAGGACAGTAGTGCCTGACCACACGTGCACACATGCACACATACGGATATTCTAAAGCACTATACCTAATGAAATACGTTTGATGTCTGGTCACTGATTGAGCGTAGGAAAGTGAAATGCAAGGAGTGGAGCTAAAGTACATAGAAACATAGAAAATAGGTGCAGGAGGAGGCCATTTGCCCCTTCGAGCCTGCACCGTCATTCATTGTGATCATGGCTGATCGTCCACAATCAGTAACCCGTGCCTGCCTTCCCCCCATATCCATTGAGTCCGCTCACCCCTAGAGCTCTATCTAACTCTCTTTTCAATTAATCCAGTGAATTGGCCTCTACTGCCTTCTGTGGCGGAGAATTCCATAAATTCACATTTGAACTGCTAACTTGCACGTCTTTGGGATGTGGGAGGAAACTGGTACACCCGGAGGAAACCAATGTGATCATAGGGAGAACATTCAAACACCACACAGACAGCACCTTATGTCAGGGTTGATCCCGGGTCTCTGGCGTGTGAGACAGCAGCTCACTCAGCTGCATCACTGTGCCGTCCTTTAGTTACAACATAAGGACTTTTATGCATTTCATGTACAACTTGATGAGGGCACAATTAAGCAAGACCCTTAACAGCATTGATGTAACAGAGTGATCTTGGGGTCCAAGTCCATAGCATGGATTGACTGGGCTTATATTCACTGGAATTTAGAGGGATGGGGGTAATCCTAGAGAAACATATACAATCCTTAAGGGATTGGGCAGGCTAGATGCAGGAAACATGAGCCCCATGTTGGGGGAGTCCAGAACCAGGGATCACTGTGTAAGAATAAGGGGTACGCCATTTAGGACTGAGAAGAGGAAAACCTTTTCAGCCAAAGAGTTGTGAACCCGTGGAATTCTCTGCCACAGAAGGCAGTGAAGGCCAATTTACTGGATCTATTCAAGAGCGAGTTAGATATAGCTCTTGGAGCTAACGGAATCAAGGGATATAGGGAGAAAGTAGGAATAGGGTACTGATTCTGGACGATCAGCCATGATCATATTGAATGGTGGTGCTGGCTCAAAGGGCCGAATGGCCTACTCCTGCACCTATTTTCTATGTTTCTATGATTCTCCCTGAAAGTGGCAAACACAAGCAGATGGAGTGGTAAAAAAGGCGTATATGGCATGCTTGCCCTCATTAGTTGGGGCATCGAGTACTGTGTAGGAAGGCATGTTGCAGCTTTATAGGACATTGGTTAGGCCGCATTTAGAGCATTGGTGTTCTGGTGGCCCCAATACAAGAAGGATGTGGAGGCACTGCAGAGGATGAATAAGATGTTTACTAGAATAATGCCTGGATTAGAGGGCATTATCTACAAAGAAAGGCTGGACATGCTTGGATTGTTTTCTCTGGAATGCCGGAGATTGAGAGGAGACCTGATCAAAGTATATACAATTATGAGAGGCATAGATAGGGTAGATAGTCTGAACTTTTTACACAAAGTGGAAATGTCAAAGTCTAGAGGGAATAGTTTTAAAGTGAGAGGAGCAACGTTTAAAGGGTCTGTGGGGCAACTTGTTTATAACACAGAGTTTCAGATGCCTAGAACCCGCTGGAAGTGGTGCTGGTGGAGGCAGATACAATAGAGGCTTTTGGATAGGCACATGGATATGCAGAGAATGGAGGGATATGGATCATGTGAAGGCAGGAGAGATTAGTTAACTTGGCATCATGTTTTGCCAAGACATTGTGGGCTGAAGGGCCTGTTTCTGTGCTGTACTATTCTAGGTTCTATGTACTGGGAAATGTATCAATCTGCATGTCAAACTAATTTCATGCAGAGCTCCCACACCAACAGAGAATGGTGACTGATTTGAATGGGCAGGAAATTATTCACTGGATTGCAGACACAATATGACAGGTGTCAAGGGTGTTGGGGAGAAGGCAGGAAAATGGGTTTAGGAGGCAGAGATGAGCCATGATTGAATGGCGGAGAGGACTCGATGGGCTGAATGGCCTAATTCCTCCCCTATAACGTGAACTTGTGAATATTGGCAGCAGCAGATGGTCATAAAGTGATTTGTTCCACTGGATCATGAATTGGAAAAGACTAATTCTCACTTATTACACTTGGACAGGTATTTAGTTTGGAAACTCCAATCTCATGCAGCTTGGTTGCTGCAGGAATCCATCCCTCAGGCTCCTGGCTTTAATAAAACCCATGCCCCATCAACTTTGAAAGGGAAAGAGCCTAATTACACAAGGCTGAATTCCCCTCATCCACACCAAATGTATCGCCAATCACTGATGACAGCAGCTTCAGACACTATCCGAAGCTCAAGCAAGAAGTCCCCAATAACATCCTGAAGCCACGGTCTCCGGTAGGAAAGCGCCGATTCGGGCACTCCAAGCCGCAGAGCGTGTTCGACCGTCCCGCTGTCGGAGGTTTGATCATCCCAACGAGAGGGCCTGTACATCGGGGTCCATAACGGCGACTACGGAGGGTTTATGGCCCTGACCACGGGTGAACAGAGGAGGAGGACTGACTGAGCTTTATTGCCATGGTGGATGTTTGTGTTAAATGCTATTGTGTATTGTGTGTTATTTTTTTAAGTGTATCGCTGCTGGCAAATTTATTTCACTGCGCCTTCGGGTGCATGTGACGAATAAATTTGACTTTGACTTCCTCATGACATTTTCCTTCAGACTGTAACCCTCTGGTCTGAACTCACTGACTTTCCCCCCCGAGAGAAAAATGTAGCATTGTCTCGTTCAATACTCTTCTGAGATGGCCTCCAGCAACACTTGAAACATCTTTAAAATGTCTAATGCTTCAAAAATATTTCCATCTTTCCTACACACCTGGATTGCTGGGGAATGCCTGGCAGTAGAAGGACATGTCTTGAACTGGTTCTCTGTCACAGTGTCTTTCACTACAGCCGTCTTGGAAGGGGTGTGCTTGATCCCCATTGCTCACATGCTGCTCCCCGGGTAGCATGGATTCGGACTCGACCTGGGGCAGTGGTTGCTGACAGTGGGGGTTGCGACATTCGCAGAACGGGAAAGGCCACTCGCTGGCAGCTCCGCTGTTGAGGACTAGAGGGACCGGCACTGCTGGCTGCATGTTAGGAGGGTGGCACTGGTTCCCAGTGTTGTCGTAGTGAATGTGCACCCTGCAGTCCTCCATGGCATCACAGTCCTGATGGAAGTAAACCACGGGCGGATCCATCGGGAAACTACTCTTCCTCTTCCTCCTCTTGCTGCCCCGGGTGGACTTTGTTTCTGAAGGCACTGGTTTGGCTTTGGCGCACGCTGCTTTGCTCTTGTCCCTCTCCGCGTCGCCCTTTTGCAGCGAGGTCTCGGGAAGACAGAGCCCAGGGTGAAGCAACAGGCGCCGCTCCAAGCAGGAACACTGAGGGGGGGTGTACTGGGATTGGCAGGCGAACTCCACCTGATGCTGGCAGTGCTGAAAGTCGCCCATGAAGTTGTCTAGCGGCTCGCCGTCCTGCCTCTGTGACGCGCTCCTGCAATGCTCATCTTGTGGGCTCGGGTGAGCGTCGGTGTAATGATGGTGCCGGTGGTGGTGGTAGTGGGTGTGGCTAAGCACACAGTCATCCTGAGGACCACCGGCTGAGTCCAAGGACCTGGGCCTCTGCTCTTCAAACGACGAGGACTTGATGCTCTCCTCACTTGCCCCACAGTACACGAGAGGATCGTACTCGCTGCTTAGAGAGCTGCGGAAAGTTGACTGGCTTCCATAAATACAACGGTTACTGACGTCCGTGCAGTCCAGCGTGGAGTCGCTGGAGGAGCAGTGGCAGGGACCCGAGCTGGAGTCACTACCTGGGCTGTCTGCCAGGTATCCGCTGCGCACCGAGCAGTTGATGCCAAAACTGTCCCCCGAGAGGCTGCAGTTGTCATGGTTGCTGGTGAGCTGCGAGCGCAGCGGTGCACAGTTCGGTTTTAAGTTATGCGACGACAGAGGCACGCTGCATGCAGCAAGCTGCTGCTGCCTGCAGGGAGGCTTGTGCAGGAAGGGTCCGTGGTGAGGTTTGTCAGGCCAGGGCGGGCCTTTCCGCACGGTGAAGGGTCTGTGGTGCCTGTAGGAGGCGCCCTGCCCCTCACTGTGGTGATAGTTGCACCTGTGCAGCGCCAGAGGCTGCCGGGGTCTTGCCGCCACATATCGCACGGTGTTAAACCCCATGGGGTAGACCTCCGGCGTTACAAAGTGATGACCAGAGGGAGCAACTTGCATCCCTTGAGTTCTGGGGTTGTTCAGGTGAGGTGCTCTGGAAGGGATGGCAGTGTTGGGTCGGTGAAGATGGGTGTGTCCAGGGTAACGGCGGAACAGGTGGATTCGCTGGTTCAGTTGAGCAGCCGGCGCAGCTCGCTCAGGAACTTCCTGTTGTGCAATTGTTGAGCTTCCTTCTGAAAACAATTGAATCATGCAACGTTAGTGTTTCAAAACACTCTACATTCCCATGACTTTCAAACATATTCCCAATTCCCAAAGGCTTTTACAGCTTTAAGGGTCTGTCCCACGATGCGAGTTCACCCAAGAGCTCTCCCGGGTTTAAAAAATAATCAAACGCGTGGTAAGTACGTAGAACGGGTATGTCGGAGCTCGTGGATGTCTCGAGCGGCTCATAATGCTAACGGCAGGTACTCGGGAAACGCGGAAACTCATTAAGTTTTTTCAACAGTTTGAAAAATTTCCAAGAGTAAAAAAATACTCGTGATGAGGTACCAGGAGTTTGATTTTTTTTTAAACTCGGGACAGCTCGTGGGACAGGTCCTTTACAGTTACAGTTTAGTTTATTGTCAGGTGTACCGAGGTACAGTGAAAAGCTTTTGTTGCGTGCTATCCAGTCAGCGGAAAGACAATAAATGATTGCAATCGAGCCATTGTGGCAGATGTGGGAATAAAGTTTAGTGCATGGTCAAACCAGCCAATTGCGATCAAAGATAGTCCGAGGGTCACCAACGAGGTAGTTCAGGACTGCTCTCTGGTTGTGGTAGGAGCAGAGAGCAAATAGGCCTTGAATCACTACAGATCATTGAGTGAAACTCTAACTGGCAGGCAGTTTTTGCTTCTCCCTGCAAAAATAAACGTGTCATGGAACACCTTCACGTTGTGCAAGTAGATGCTTGATTTGGCATCTTTACAATTGTGCGGGATGCAATCGCAATTGACGGCCTGGGATAAAAACAAAAAATGCTGAAAAACATTCAGTAGGTCTGTCAGCATCTGTGGAAAGAGAAACTTAATTAAAATTTCAGTCAAATGCCCTTCAAGTTATTTCAGGCCTTTGATCTGAAAAGATAACTGTTTCTCTTTCCACAGATGTTATTTAACCTGTTGAGTATTTCCAGGGGGTGGGTGATTGCAACCTTCACGTGGTCCGCCCTGTTTCAACCAATGCAATCAACCTGGCGTGCACAATCAAATAAGATCAATTAGAACGAGTTGTCCTACAACTTTAGGCTGTGCACGCCATACGCAAGAAGAAGTGGTATTTCCAACATTTTCTGTTTTTATTTCAGATTTACAGCATCTGCAGTTTTTTTTTTGACTTTCATTCAATGTCCATAAGTTATTCATTCTTCCTTCATTTGTAATGTAAATGGGAAGGTGGCGACTACAGGTGTTGCTGATTATGAATTTTCTACAATTTCATTCAAAAGTGGGTTAAATTTTGACCGTGACTGCGCCAGAATTACGCACAGGAAAAAAAAATTATGGTTTGTTCAAAAATCATCTCACTAACTTATTGTAACAGCCGCAAATCCACTCTGGTGATAAGGAGTTCCCAGGTGGGAATGACATTCACTGCCTGAGTGTAGCTCAGAATAAAATAATCTCCCTGGAGAAAGGGCGTTTAACAGCTCCTGTAATCGGGGAGTCATGCCCGCTAGGGGTCACTGCCTTCAGGGAGATACACACGGCTTCATCAAGGTACAATCCAAATGTTCTTTTTTTTAAACCAGGAATTACTGTAAAATTTAACAGAATAAAATTAAACTCAGATTTACTTCTCCCTTCACCAGCTGAACCTGAACTTCAAGTGCTAAATTACCAATGATGTTGTACATGCAGAGTGGGCAGGTACGATGTTGAAGAAGCCAGGGATCCACACATTCCTTGTGAAATTCGTGGAAACAAGATATTATCCGGAGATCCTACAACGACAAACCAGTCATAACACTTCAGTGAACTGACAGCATTCAACGACTTATTGTAAATGGCACAAAACAAGCAGGAAAAACACTTGGTCAAACCACAAGGAAAGGCTCCAGGATGGTTGGGCACTGAGTATTTTTACTTCATGCAACCGGTGAAAACTTACTCAGAAAAATGGGATGTCCCAGGATTTACTGAAGGTTCAATCCAGCCTGGCAGAAGAGATCTAGATCTCCTTCTCTGAAGGAGAACCAAAAAACACTGCCCTTCCACCAGAATCCAACAATCTAGGCACTCTGCACAGTCTCAGCCATGAACCCGGCATCTAAGCTGAACAGATGCATTAAAACAAGAATCAGAAATGATCTGGGGTGTGTCGATGAAACCACCAAAACCTTTCACAAGCAAGGGTGGCACAGCTGGTAAGATCTGCTGCCTCACAATGCCAGAGACCCTGACTTTGGGTGCTGTCTCTGTGGAGTTTGCACATTCTCCCTGACCACGTAGGTTTCTTCCAGTTGGTCCGGTCTCCTCCCACATTCTAAACGCATGCGGGGGTTTGTCGATTAATTGGCCTTTGTCGATTGCCCCTAGTGTGCAGGGAGTGGATGCGAAAGTGGGATTACATAGAACTAGTATGAACTAGGGAGTTCATAGTGGCGTAGAGCAACGGCAACAGGTAATTAGTCCCATCTGCCCGCCTTTGATCCATAACCCTCAAAATCTATACGATCCTTACTTGATGAATGGTCGATGTGCACTTGGAGGGCCGGAGAGCCTGTTTCCATGCTGCATTTCTAAACATGTAAACTAAGGTTATCTTTTACCTCTCCTGCAACAGGTTACAAGGATGATCAAGGAAACTCATTAAGGAATTTGTTGGAAGGAACTGCTGCTGGTGGTTTAAACCAAAATTAGACACAAAAAAGCTGGAGCAAATCAGAAAATCAGTGGGACATGCAGCATCTCTGGAAGAAGGAATTGGTGACGTTTGGGGTCGAGACCCATTCTCCCAGTTCAGAAGAAGGGTCTAGACGGGAAACATCACCCATTCCTTCTCTCCAGTGATGCTGCCTGTCCCGCTGAGTTACTCCAGCTTTTTGTGCCTATCTTAACTCATTAAGGAAATTCGATGTGGAAACCCATCAACCTGGTGCTATCTCCTCTCACCTGCCCGTCAGCAAACTCCTCCAGACAGATGGCACACACGGGCTCTGACATGCTGCTGCCCTGAGAATCCAGGCTGCTCTGCCGCTCGTGCTCCTGGGGGCGGCACCGTGACCGGTAGCGACGGGTGGCCAGTCGGCTGATTGCATTCATCGTCTGCTGCTGCAAGGAATTCTGAGAAGAAAGACGGCCGCTCAGCGTCAGTGTGAAAAGCACCACAGGAGTTATTAAGACTTACACTGTCTGTCGCAGGCAGCTACAGCTATTGCAAAGACATACAACAGCAAATGAAAATTTAAATTAAAAAAAAACTACAGATGGCAAAAATATAAGTCAAATGGCAAGAAGCAGGAGACACTCAGCATGCCAATGGGATTTGTGGAAAATCGGTAAACAATTCTCATTTTCAGACTCTTCATCAGACAGAATGAAAGATTAGTTCTCACACTAAGCAACAACTTCTTCAATATTCGCTTTCAGTGGATCACAGACGTCGCTATGGTAAACTGCAAGGGTCTAAACACAGCCTATTGTTTTATGGGATATATGGATCAGCTCTTATTTCACTCCTACTCTACAGCCCACCCCATCTATCACAGGTACATTGGCTACTAAACTAAACTGAAATAAATCATTATTTTGCCCTTGCCCTCTCCTTCTCATGGTTAACCTCTGGGTCTTGCTTTTCCATTTCCGCATCTCCATCTCCATCAGAGGGGTGGGTTAGTAACAAACATTTAATGCAAGCCCTGAGATTCCAACAGCTACATTGACAGTACTACCTCTCACCTTGCCTCCATTAAGGGCTCTATTCCATTCTCCCAGTTCCACTGTCTCCATTGTATCCGATTCAGTCCGTTCAGGTGCTACTGAGATGTCGTCTGTCTTCAACTGCGGCATCGACTCCACCATAATGGACAGCAACTCAACTCCTCACACCGCTGCTCTTTCAGTTGCCTGTGCTTTCAGTTGCCTGTGCTTTGATTCCCCATTCACTACTACTTTGACCTATCTGGCTGTGCCTCCTGCACTGTTCCACCGAGGCCCCATGTACGCTTGAGGGATAGCACCTCATCTTCCATCTGAGCACCTTGCAACCTTCCAGATCAAATACTGAATTCATCAAACATGTGCCGTCTACTCTCTCTGTATCAGAACTAGTTTGTTCTGCGGATGGTTATCCAGCTGTAATATTAACATAGTTTTCTCTTCCTTCATTTCTTGACCTGCATTTCTCAGCTTTTACATGCCGCTTTGTAATGTGTAACTACCCCCTCATTAGCTTATCAAGCAGATGGTTTTATCCACATCTCACCACCACCACAATCCTGGCCTCAACCTACCAAATGCTCCCTTCCCCCCTGTGCCCCTCCCCACCCACTCTGCAACTTAAAGCCAACTTATTTTTTTCCCCCAGCTGTGATGAAATGTTTTCCACATTAAACGTTAACGGTTTCTCCTTCACCGGCCGATCCCACCTAACCTGCGGAGCACCTTCAGCATTTTCTGATTACATTTAGACAATTTATATTTATGTCTTCAATATAGAAAAATGACAAGACATTTCTGAGAAGTGTAATCAGATCATTTTGGAATAGCTATTACTGTCAAATCTAGAAGGTAGGTGATAATTAAAACATTAGCCTGATGTCATCTTGGAATGCGAAGTCTCTCAATCACAATGCCTTCCCAATAATGCCGATCTCAGATGAGTCATAGTCATACAATATGGAAACAGGCCCTTTGGCCCAACTTGTCCATGCTGACCAAGATGCTCATCTTCAATCGTCCCATTGGCCTGCATTTGACCCATTTCCTTCTATATCTTTCCTGTCCAAATATCCCTGAGGTTACTTGTATTCACTCAGTTCCTTTACCACATTGTGGAAGAGGAGATTAAGTGAAAAACATGACAAAGCTTCATTCTTAACAGCTTAAATCAGCAAGTTTTGACCATGACACTTGATCTTTTTATCTCTATAACATATTATCTCTATAGCTCTTTAACTCACTATGTTCTCCGTGCCAATTCCTGAATTGGGTAGTTCAAAGCTTGTCGAGAAAGGGTTTAACAATGACAACTTTTAATTATATGGCACCAAAGTAGTAAAATGTTATGAAGCACCATACAGGAGCACTTAATAAATACCTAAGGAGATATTAGAAGAGGTTACCGAAGGTGTGGTTAAAGATTCAGGTTTAGGCAGTACGTTTATAGAGATGGCTATTGCAAGTACAGAACATGACAGAGACAAGAAAAAAAACAAGGCTGCCAATAATACAATGATTACAGTCAGGGGACACGCAAGGGCCAGATTTAGTGGCATTTGGCCTTAGCCAGTTTAAATTTGATTCCCAGATGTAAATACTGCCTGACCCACTCAAATGCCAGCTAGTTTTCTGGATGATAGACATAAAATGCTGGAGTAACTCAGTGGGACAGGCAACATCTCTGGAGAGAAGGAATGGGTGACATTTTGGGTCGAGACACTTCTTCAGACTTTAACAACGAGAGAGGGTGTTGCTGAGAGAGGAGAGAGGAAAACTCCTTCAAAGTCGGTGTACCTTGAGGAGATTTCACAGTGGAGCAGGCAAAATGTTCTCCAGAGATGCTGCCTGTCCCGCTAAGTTACTGCAGCATGTTGTGTCTATCTTCAGTGTAAACCAGCATCAGCAGTAGTTTTCTAGATGCTCGTGGTTACTGTTACGCTCCACACTTTTTTATGGCCATGTCCCACGGTACGAGTTCATTTAAAAAAAATCAAACTCGTGGGATGCACGGAGAATTAAGGTAGCGGGTACGTCGGAGCTCGGGGACGTCTTTTAGCGGATCGTAACGCTAACGGCAGGGACTCGGGAAGACTCGCTAACGGCAGGTAAGCTCAGGAAGACTCGTGAAGATTTTTCAACATGATGAAAAATGTCCACGAGAGCCCCGAGTACCGACGCCGTAAATCTCCGAGTTCGAATCAGGGCAAACTCGGGAGAGTTCTTGGAATGAACTCATATCGTGGGACAGGGCCATAAGGCAAACAATATTTTTTTAGATTCCCAGCACTAACATTGATTACCAATCCAAAGCCTTGGTGGCAATAACATAGTGAACAGCAGTGACATTATTGCAGGGACTCATCTTATAATATGCTCCAGAAACACGACAACTTGGTCACTATGACAACATTAATAGAGAACTCCAAGGGATCACGTGTGTAGGAGCATAATGACGCAAATCCTAAGCTAACTAATATCCAGACCTGCTCCAATCCAGAACAACTCTCACCCGAGTTCGGTTCTGCTTGCACTTGATTCTCACGGCCAGGATCATGACTACCACTGAGAAAGCAACGATCAGAGTCATCAAGATTCCCACATCATAGGCTGGCTGCAGGGAGGAGAGAGAAAGAGCAATTATTCCTGATGAAAAAACATGTCCTTTGACTTTTCATATAATAATAACATACCACACACAAGACGGGAGGTAACAGCACTAGAAATTATCTCAAGACTCCTTTCAGTGAAACCAGTTCTCGCTAACATTATACTTACACCATTTTAAGTAAATGTACGAAACCTTAAGTGTGTTGTTAAAACCTCTGTTACTTTGAAGAAAAAACGTCAAGGAAGTAAAACAAGTCAATGGAAGGTAGGGCTGGGCAGTGCAGACACACAGCACTAAATGTCACAGGAGTGAAAACACGACCTGACATAGAAACATAGAAAAATAGGTGCAGGAGTAGGCCATTCGGCCCTTCGAGCCTGCACCGCCATTCAATGTGATCATGGCTGATCATCCAACTCAGTATCCTGTACCTGCCTTCTCTCCATACCCCCTGATCCCTTTAGCCACAAGTGCTACATCTAACGCCCTCTTAAATAAAGCCAATGAACTGGCCTCAACTACCTTCTGTGGCAGAAAATTCCAGAGACTCACCACTCTCTGTGTAAAGAATGTTTTCCTCATCTCGGTCCTAAAGAAATTCCCCCTTATCCCCCTGACGTGTTGTTCTCGGAGGAATCACAGCCTTTGTAATTCTCTCTCATTGGATGAGCGACTATATTTTTGTGTGCATTACAACTGATGAGGACAAAGTCAGAAATTTGTGATAGCACAACTTAGTTTAGTTTAGTTTAGTTTGGAGACACAGTGTGGAAAAAGGCTCGAATCCGCGCCAACCACCTATCCCCGCACGCTAACACTATCCTACATCAAGCACGTGTCGTGAGCAATTACTCAGGGTAGGCAGTCAGTCGGCTTTTATAAAAATCTTAAACCGCGCATGCGCAGATTGTTCTCCTCTCCGTAAAAATAAAGAATAAAAACAAAGAAAGTAATAATTCAATTTGCCCAAGGCTTCCAAATCTCCTTCATTCTGAAATACTGAATGGGTGGGGGGTGGAGGGTGACGGCAGGTGGAGAGAAGGTGGGGAAAACGGGAGCACACCGGGACAAGTTGAATCAGTTGTGATCTTATTGAATGACAATACTAGTTCAAGGGACCAATTGGGGGGAGAGTACCTTTCACAGCGCGTGGTGAGTCAGCACATGCGCAGTTGGCTGCTGCGCATGCACAGCACACAGTCCACGCTGCAAAGGCAGAATTTCAATTGTCTTCAGCTCTGCTTGAAATTGACGGCTTGAAGCAGCGTCCACGGCATGTGGGCTGCACACAATTTCCCGTATTACATGTACTGCGCATGAAAGGCAGGGAGAATTATGCCTACATAAGACATCGATCTCTTTGGTAGGCAACATTCTCCCTGCCTTTACTATTTATATTTAATAATTATTATTTTATAATTTTAGTCATGGTAGGCAGTGCCTACCTTGCCTACCCTGATGGCACGTGCCTGTCCTACACACTAGGAACAATTTACAATTATACCAAGCCAATTAACCTGCAAACCTGTACGTCTTTGGAATGTGGGAGGAAACTGGATATCCCGGAGAAAACCCACACAGGTCATGTGGAGAACACACAAACTCCGTACAGACAAGCACCCGTAATGAGAATTGAACCGGGGTCTCGGGCGCCGTAATGCAGCAACTCTATCTCTGCGCTACCGTGCCGCCCTTCGGGAATGTGATCGACCAACTTCTTCTTCATCACCTTTATCATTAGATTTCAGGAAAAAAAATCTACAAAATCAGGGCTTAGTTTCTACGATAATGATTTGCCACAAGAACCTCCATGTACATTCCCTGTAGCTACAAACAGTCTGTCACTGAGTGCGGACGTGGCGCCAACAGATAAGAAGCCGAAGCAAAGAAGTCGGTGCCAAAAAACCGAAAGAGTCCGAAGACGAAACGCCTACTAACCGAAAGGATGGTGCGCCTAAATGCAAACTAACCAAAATGGCGGGACACCTAAAACCCTGGACCAATCGCTGACAAGTCCTGCCCCCCAGCAACGTCAAGTCCGTTATTGGACTTTTCTATTGAGTGGCAGTCGGTCCTTTAGCCTGTAGGCGACGCCGCCTTTCGGGTAGGTGGCGTTTCGACGGAGCGGCCATTCGGTAAGTTTGCTTTTAGCCGACGCAGCTTTTCGGTTCCTTGGGATTTAGGTGTCCCACCCTATTGGTTAGTTTGCATTTAGGCATCCCATCCTTTCGGTTAGTAGGCGTTTCGTCTTCAGACTCTTTCTGTTTATTGGCGTTTCGGCCTCGTTTCCATTCCGTTCTTTGGCTTCGACTTCTTGTCTGTCGGCGCCACGTCCGGGTACCGTCCATCACATGTTCCCATCCACTGTACTGCTTTGTGTTGAGGAATTTACTGCATAATAAAGTTGAAATAAAGGAATAGCTCTGTCCAAACCATTGGATTCGGTAAGACCGGTAAGACTATATAATACAATAAAAGAAAGTGCATAAAAACTTGCTGCGTTGACTCGCTTGAAGGGTGATCACAGAGAGAAAGGAGATAGCACATTTAAATCTTGACACAGATATATCTTTAATCAGATATGACACCACCCCTCCCACACTACCCATCTGCAATACGGTTTAATACACAGAGTTTGTGCGTAGTCATCCATGCCTCAGCCTTCAAATTCCTTCTGCCCATCTAGGATCTCTAAGTACTCAGTAACTAGTAGGGCATTGTAGCCTCTGTTGAGCCTCGCAGGCACAAGCTGTAGATGCACAAATATAAGCTATGAAAAGGTATGGTTATGCTCATTTTCTCTGGAAGAAGGTAAGCTAATTAAAGTTTTCGAGATTACAACAGGAATTTACAAAATCGCTGCAGGTGCATTGTTCAAGGTGGTGAATAGTTTACATACCAAGGGGCCAAGGTTAAGAATAACATGCGCTTGTACAAGTTCCACAAAGGGGAGGGGGAAGAGGAAGGGAGCAGACATTGAGAAGGATTTTTTTTTGAAGGTGGATGAAGACTGAAAACAAGCCAGGAAGGTTTTAAGAGGAGAATAAAAAAAAGGCACAAAATGCTGAAGAGAACACAATGAGCCAGCCAGCATCTCTGGAGCACAGGGTGTCAGGGGTTAAGGGAAGAAGGCAGGAGAATGCGGTTGAGAGGGAAAGATAAATCAGCCAAGATTGAATGGTGGTATAGACTTGATGGGCCGAATGGCCTAATTCTGCTATTATAACTTGTGGACATGAACTTCAGTGGAAATGCTGCCAGATCAGGAACTTGATGAACAATGAGCAATTCATGATGTAATTTAATGTCTTGCCTTCCCTTAAAGGCAGGCCACAAATGGCAGCACGGTGGCACAGCGGTAGAGTTGCTGCCTTATAGCGCTTACAGCACCGGAGACCTGGGTTCGTGAATCTCCCTGTGACCGCATGGGTTTTCTCCAAGATCTTCGGTTTCCTCCCATACTCCAAAGACGTACGGGTTTGTAGGTTAATTGGCATGGTGTAAATGTAAACTGTCCTCGTGTATAATGTGTGGAGATCGCTGGTCGGTGCGGACTCGGTGGGCCGATGGGCATGTTTCTGCGCTGTATCTCTAAAACTGAAACTAAAAAAACACTAAAGATATTTTGTTTCTATTATGTGAGATGAGAGATGGATGAATTGAGAGGATCACATCGGCATATGATGTTAACATGCTCCGCCAGTTTACTCTACTCATCATCAGCTGGCAATTCTATGAGCCACGGAGAACACTTGGGGAATGGATTTGTTCAATACTAAATGTGGAACCTCAGCAGCGCAATGGAGTCTCACTGTCAGGAGGTTCATATTATTCTCCTCAATAAATGGATACAATTTCAGGAAGTACTCTCAGTGGGATGGATAGAGAAGGCTCTTTGTTTAGCGTAAAGTGCTCCCAGCCTGCAGTCACATTTCCTACCCCAAACATCATTCCCAGATTTATTTAGCTTTACGACTTTCTATTGAAAAACATAATTAACAAGGAGTTATTTTGAGGCTGCACGTACTGAAAGACCCCAGGAAATGTCCATCCACATGTCTGCTGTCCTATAATTAGTGCTGTAAAACCATTAACTGTATCCAACGCTTTAACAAAAAACACAAATCTTTCAGAAGAGGTTTTGAAAGACGTTAAGCAGCTGCCACCTGTTCACTTCTCCCACCCGTCTCTGGGATCACTAGGCAAATCGCTGAACATGAATTTTGAATATATTCCCTGAAGACTAAGTCCAGCTGCAAGACAATTAATCTCAAGGTATCCTATGTGGAAGCGACAAGTGTAAGCAGCTCAGCAATTTGGGCAATAGTTAGAAAATACATTGAGAACGGTGATATGGAAAGTCCCTGCTTTATCAACACGAGTTGAAGGAATTAATTGAGGTTTAGTTAAAACGAGACTTACCCGACCCACCACGTCATCATTAACGTGAATCTTGACCACTGCTTCACCAATGGTGTTGATGACATTCATTAGCTGGGCAGCATCCACGCCTCGGATCAGGATAACGGGACGAGGCAACAGGTCTTCTGGGTTCTGTTTGAGCTGGAAGTAGGAAGATGAAGCCACGTGAAGGAGCATTTCACTGGAGGGCGGAGGAATGGCTTCAGTGCCCAACAATAATCACATGACGTTAAAAAGTCACCAACCAAAAATAGCTGTCCTGTGGAAGGCTTTGTAATTTTTCAGTATTCTTAACAAGGATACAGGAAGCAAAAAGTACACGCAGCGTACATTAAGGGGTACATGGTACCAAACACAGTTACCGATTGCCATGTATTTAGTTTTATAATAGAGTTGCAATTTATTCATATTCCCTACAAAACATGACAGACAAGAAGGATTCTACTGACAATGAATGAAACAGGTAAAGCTCAGTCACAATGGATTTGGCACATACAATCGCAAGAGGTCGTTCAAGACAAGCGAATTACAACAGACAATGTTGAAGTAAATGCCATTACCTCTGTACATGACACCATACTCAATGGGTAACTTACTATTTCCCAATACGCACCACCTTTCTCTGTTCAACATAACCTTTCCTCTCCAACAGCTCCCATATTAAAGTCCTATTCAGACTGACTGGAATTGTGTGTGTGTGCGTGTGTGTGTATGCGTGTGTGACACCGAAGGCTGCCCCCCCCCCCCCCCAGCTCGCTGAGGGGACGGGACCCAACGGGTCCCCCTTGGTCTAGTTATTAATAATAATCACTCCATCTTCCATGTTAACCTCTGCCCTCGTCTTTTAACATTATCATTTGTAAACTTCACGCATCGCTGATGATCTGCTTCAATACATTGAATCCGTACTTGCCTTGTTTTTAGCTTTACAAGCCTGAGCAATGTTTTGGGTCTGTATTGATTCTTCACTTGTCACAAGATGTTTGGCAATATTGATCTGGGAGACTTGTCTATTTTAGTGAACTGCTCAAATATCAGAGGCCATATTTAAACATCACAATAATAAAATGAGTGAAATCAAGTGTCTACTTCTGAACAATTATTGAAATGTTGCCACGCATCCTTTACTGTAGCCCATTGTCCAATTTATAATTTTCTCAGTTTAAATGCTGAGCTATCGAGTGCGGGTAAGCAGATTTAAATCCCAGAGATGAGATGGGGAGCTGGTGGGCATTTGAGAGAAAATAGGTTACAAAGAAATAAATGGTTAGGATAGATGGGAATGGCGTAGGCTTGAAGGACCAAAATACTTCCTTCTATATATTAAGGAAATCCGACGTGAGATTAGGACATTGATCCAGACTGGATCTAACGGGAGCCAAAGCCTTATAGATAGAAGTAACTGAAGGTTATGGTGAATACGTGCAACTGAACTTTGGACAAAGGACAGCGCTGTTGGCCATTTAGCATCATCTTTTCATAAAGAATTCTCTGATGTTCTTTGCTACTACATGATTAATTTTAGTTTCTCATCTGAAAGTCATGTGCCTGCATCAGATTTAAAATAGTTTGTACCAAATTTACCATCAATCAGATGGCCTGCAGCATGAAGTGTTTGGACTTAGCGTGGGTGGAGAAAATAGTTTTTCCATTATAGAAAATTATAGATCCACTTTGGACATTATTGTCAAATTGAAATTATCTATGGATTGTTTGTCCGTTTGGTGCTTAGCACACCAGAAGCCAATTAACCTCAACAAAATCCCTTTTAATGAATAGCTGATTATTCTAATCCTATTTATTTTTTATCTCTGAAACAAAATTGTGGCTTTCTTTGAACTAGTCACATTTTCCTGTTTGACTGAAGCAATCTTAATGATTTTAAATACCAGCAAACTGAAGAAAGCTTAACTCTGTTCAATCGAGGCCGTGTATCAATATTCAAGAATAAAGTTTGGATGGCTGAACCCATTTAATATCATTCACGGCCTGCTATTTTATAGAATAACTTCCAGAACAAATTCCCATACAGTAAACAGCTTATAGCAGAAATTGTACACATCACCAAATTGTACATCAATAGATGTATAGCTAATTACCCCAATGGATTCAAAACTGGACGTTTCATTCTTTGTTGAAAAGTACAAAGAGATAGTATCAAGGGCATGTCTTAAGTGCACAATGCAAGCTAAAAGTTAGGTGCAGTTAGGTGAGGGAATGCTGCTCAGTTATAAACCACCATTCCTTAATTCCATTTATAATTTTTCCTCATTCCTTAAATGAGATCTGAAAATATAAATGAGATATAACTTCTTTATATTTATTCATTCTTGAGATGTGGGGTTTTGCTTCGTTATCCACTTCTAATTAACCTCATAAGGTTGGCAGTAGTCTTCAGAAGATGCGGTTGGAACACCAATTGTGATAGATAGGTTCTCCCAAGATCTTGATTGCACAATAATGAAGGAGTAGACATCTATTTCCAACGTGGAGACTTGTGCGTGTATTTCCTGCTGTTCTTGTTGATAAACAGTGAAGGGCCTGTCCCACTTACACGACCTTGGCTCGCAAATTACGCGACCTCGTGGTCGCTTGAGGCGTACGGACACCATATGGCCGGGCACCGTATGGGGCCGGTCCCACTTAGAAGCGCGGAGTTGCGCGTGGCTGGTCCTGACATCCTGTGCGGCTCCGAAATTCTGGCAGTGGCCGAAATCTTCACGCGCCAACAGCCTGTCGGCATGCAGGCGCATTGCGGTTGTACATAGAACCATAGAAACATAGAAATTAGGTGCAGGAGTAGGCCATTCGGCCCATCGAGCCTGCACCGCCATTCAATATGATCATGGCTGATCATCCAACTCAGTATCCCGTACTTGCCTTCTCTCCATACCCTCTGATCCCCTTAGCCACAAGGGCCACATCTAACTCCCTCTTAAATATAGCCAATGAACTGGCCTCAACTACCCTCTGTGGCAGAGAGTTCCAGAGACCCACCACTCTCTGTGTGAAAAAAGTCCTTCTCATCTCGGTCCTAAAGGATTTCCCCCTTATCCTTAAGCTGTGACCCCTTGTCCTGGACCTCCCCAACATCGGGAACAATCTTCCTGCATCTAGCCTGTCCAACCCCTTAAGAATTTTGTAAGTTTCTATAAGATCCCCTCTCAATCTCCTAAATTCTAGAGAGTATAAACCGAGTCTATCCAGTCTTTCTTCATAAAACAGTCCTGACATCCCAGCAATCAGTCTGGTGAACCTTCACTGCACTCCCTCTATGGCAATAATGTCCTTCCTCAGATTTGGTGACCAGAACTGTACGCAATACTCAAGGTGTGGTCTCACCAAGACCCTGTACAACTGAAGTTGAACCTCCCTGCTCCTATACTCAAATCCTTTTGCTATGAAAGCTAACATACCATTCGCTTTCTTAGTTGCCTGCTGCACCTGCATGCCTACTTTCAATGACTGGTGTACCATGACACCCAGGTCGCGCTGCATCTCCCCTTTTCCTAATCGGCCACCATTTAGATAATAGTCTGCTTTCCTATTTTTGCCACCAAAGTGAATAACCTCACATTTATCCACAGTACGCAGTGTCTTGATGGCCTACGCAGCATCTTGACGGCATATTCCTAGTGTGTGGCGTTGCGCGATGACGCCACCGCCCAGCATGGTGTTGTGTGATGACGTCACCGCCCGTTGCCCAAATTCAGTCGGCCCGCCTCCTGCCCAGCTGACTGATAAGCATGACGCAAATGATGTCACGCGCGTACTTAGCACCAACTTGGCGTGAACTCCGCTTCCGTTTTGGTCATGCCAAACGCATGCAAGTGGGACAGGCCCTTGAGGCTTTGGGAGAGGCAGTTGGATTAGTAAACATCCTTTGCTCCCCTAACAGATTAACTGGCTGCTTATTTTCCCTCTAATACTATGGAGATAAAATGCATCCCATCTTCATCTCAGCAATCGTGTTCATTAATTTTATTGCTCACCAATCACTTACATGCAAAGATTGATGCGCTCACAGTTAAGCATTTGGGATGATAGCAGGAAGGACATTACTGCGTGGGCATCATAGATGGGAAATCACACAATGATGAAAAGGGCAGTCACGATTTATGATCACTATCTTGCTGTTGGACTTAAAAGATTAATTGTCCCTGCTACTTTGAGGGGTGGTGGGCTTTAATGGAACATTGTCTTTGCTCTAATCTATTCCTGTGTCATACAAAGGTAGACAAAAAGCTTTTTGTCTACTTTCGATTTTTCCAGCATCTGCAGTTCTTTCTTAAACAACCCGTGTCATACAGTTCTGTTGTTGTTGACAGTAATGCAGAATTACATCCTTACCTGACCCACCGCACTTGAATCATCAGTTACATCAAAGATCACTGCTGTGGCTCCTCTCTGAATAGCAAACTTGGCCTGCAGGTAGAAAGAGACAAACCTGTAAATTAGTGCACAGACAAGACTGGCTGCTCTTTTTTCACAAACCAGGATGTTTCTTAATGGCAGATCCCAGCATCTGCAGTTCCTTCTGTTTTTAATTCTGGTTGATTGTCCCACAAATGTATGGATTTCTGGAACTTTACCAGGAGGACACAGAGTGCTGGAGTAACTCAGCGGGTCTGGCAAAAATGAATAGGTGACATTTCGGGTCAGGACCCTTCTTAAGCTGCAAAATGTCTTCAAGGTATGCCTACCTTGAAGAAGTTCACCTCCAATCACTGGAGGTCCCTATCCATGTTCTCCAAGGATGCTGTCTGATTTGCTGAGTTACTCCAGCATTCAATATCCTATTTTGTAAACCAGCATCTGCAGTTCCTTGTTTCTACCTGGATAATGAAGCTATGGTCGAACTTCTACACAATGCGCTAATCAATGGCCAACAACAGGCACAAACAACAGACAATGCGGTGCGATAATGTAGACACAGCAATGTGAGCAGATGTATTTTTATGGGAGAGTGATACGGCAGGTGGGTTTTGCATGAATTTATGACAAAATGGGTCATCAAAAGTGCAGCAGATATACAGATAATAATGTGGGATTTGGGACAATACAACTAGTCGTTGTACTGCTGACCACAAACACCAGCAGATTACTGTAAAAAAAGAACTTGACATGGCTAATCAGTATCCTTTGTAAAGGAAATCTGCTATCCTTACCTAGTCTGGCCTGAAAGCGACTTCAGACCCAATTAGATAATTAACTCTTATGTGTCCCCCTGAATGCCACAATTTTTCATGGCGAATTAAACAAGGGTAATTATAGCCAATCTTGCCAGCCACACCCATATCCCCAAAAGTATCCTGTTCTCAGTGTCGGAGTTGGGTGTTTGCACTTCAAATTTACAAAAAAAAAAATCAAAGGTTGCAAATTCTTAAAAGATATTGACTTCAGAATTTTGGACGGCTGATTATCATTTGAGCAAGAACTTGCGTTCTTTAAGTATCCCCTCCTCAATCCCAATTTTTATCTGTATTTATTCCAATTATCCAAAGTAACTTGTATACATGAAGCATTCAGCGGCTCTATTTAATTGTGTTAAGATTCAGAAGACCTACTGTACTGTAGGGGGTGCTAATAGTCTACCATTGACACTGCACTCTCCAATTTAACAGTGTGAAAGATAATTACAGAGCTCTCCATAATCACCATAGTGTTGTAACCAGCAGAGAGATAGAAAAAGTGGTTATTAGCTGCAAAAGAAAAACAAATTCAACAACATCCAAGATACAATCATATAAAGATCGGTTAGACAGAATTGATGTACACAAGTCTACAATGCAAATTTGTTCAGAGACACTGTAAAAATAACACGTTGCTCTACAATTTGCAACCCCATAATGCATAGATCTGAACTATCTAATGGCACTCAGTGACAAACTCAAATTTTTAGTTTTATATTTACCACAGCGTGGAAACAGGCCCTTCAGCCCACCGAGTCCGCGCTGACCAGCGATCCACGCAAATTACCACTATCCTGCACACACAAGGGACAATTTTTACATTTACCAAGCCCATTAACTGACATACCTGTACGTCTTTGGAGTGTGGGAGGGAACCGCTCTTGGTGAAAACCCACGCTGGTCATGGGAAGAACGTACAAACTCCATACAGATAGCAGTCGGGATCAAACCTTGGTGCCCGGCGCAGCAAGCGTTGTAAGGCAGCAACTCTACCGCTGTGCCACCATGCCACCCATGATGCAATCAGACAAATTAAAAGATATTGTTGTGGAAAAGTAACAAAACCTGCTCATTGATCACTTATGCAGCTTGCCAAGTACATGAATAAGCTTCGTAGAAACTAGGAACTGCAGATGCTGCTTTGCAAAACAAAAAGACACATTGTGCTGGAGTAACTCAGTGGATCAGGCAGCCATCCCAAGTGAACATGTATAGTGACGATTCGGATCAGGACCCTTCTTCAGGATGGTTGTGGCGAGAGGGCGAAGAATACCAGAAGAGAGGGCAGCTTTTCCACAGTTTATGTTGTAATGTGTCTCGATGTACCTGTAGAGTACTGAGACAAACATATAGACCAGATCAGAATTTCAGAGGATTCCTCGCAAAATCTGAATTAGATAAAATAGTTGGGAAATGAGAGAATAAGAAAAGTTCTTTATTGTAAAATATTTTTTTCTGCAGCAAGGTTTTTAAATATCATGAATCTTTGTTGGTTGTTAACCTGGAAAGAAGGGATCAATATTGATTTCTTGCCTATTATTAAGGTTTGATACCTTAAGTTGCTTCCTTGAGTCTTTTTCATTGTGGTTGTTACTGGAGGTTGAGAAAGCTTTTGGGTTAGCCGCTCCAACAGGGAATTCCTGAGGCAGACTCCATGTTCTGCTAACATTTTGAGGAACATTCCAGTTTCTTTGTGGACTTCTTTGTAGACTTCAAAAATCTTCACCGAGGTTCCACTGAAGACAACTTTAAAAATGCAGCCTGTAATGGTATCTTCTAATGACTGGAACCCATTCTGAACAGCTGCATAAAATTCTCAGTCTGCACTCAACTTGCCAAGCAGTTCACCCCAAACTGCAAAAGAAAGTGAGCACACACACAGTTGATGTTACTTAAAACCTGTAAATTGTGTTCAACCATTCGTTTTTGCTACACTTTTCCGTGGCGCTTCTGTGTTAAAGACATTTGCCAAAAGTTATAATTCATCCTTCAATTTTGATATTCTGTATCTGCACCTGAAATACAGAGGAATCATGTCCTCATATCTCAAACATCTGCCCCCTTTCCTGGAGGTTACGGATTCCTCTACCATTGGTGCCACTTAGAGATCTCCAGGTAAATCTTCCCATTCTGGTGAGAATTTTGTTCTGAATACTATTCCAGCGTGGCTACAAAACACTGAGTCCTTTCAAATAGAATCTGCTGGGTGAACAAAAATAGGAACGATGTCAGTTTTGCAAGAGGTGACTTTAAACTGATTTATTTGGTTGGCCATTAAATTCACCAAGAATGACATATTCAGGATGGATGGGGTTTTATTTCCAGAAGCAGCCTACTTTTTCTTCAAAGAAACTCTTCAGGAATTCTCCGATTTGTTGGGATTCGCCACACAAAAGAAAGTCATTGCAATCCACAAATGCCATTGGAGTGCTGATTCAAACTGAAAATAATGGCCTCGCCAAAGAAAAACAACAATGCAGCATCTCAATGTCAACAGTTGTCAACTCCGAGGGGAGTCCTCCTACAATAGAGAACGTCACATTAGGTACACCCAAAGTGCTGGACTAACTTTGCAGGTCAGGCAGCATCTCTGGAGAAAAGTTATTGGTGAGGTTTCGGGTTGGGACCCTTCTTCAAACTCCAATCTTCATCATCCAACTTTTTTCTCCAGAGATGCGCCCTGACCCACTAAGTTACTCCAGCACTTTGTGTCTATCTTTGGTATGTACCTGTCTGAAGCTCCTTTCCACACATTTCACATTAGGGGCAGGGGGCAGAGCTATTTTCACTGAAGGATTCCTTTAAGGTAATTCTAGCTCTTTGTGATCTGAGAGCTTCAGCTGAGACCAATGATTAGAGACCACAGTGACCTCTAACAGTGCTTCTGGCTCATACATGTCAGAAAAGGTATTAAAGTTTGGTAAGAAGAACTTGCTTGGAACCACACATACCAGTCATGGTAACCACAGCCTTGGGGTCAAAGACCATCAAGCTGATAGACACAGTCCTCAGGAGAGGGCTCATTGTAACAACTGCAATAGGTGCTTGAGTGACAACATTAGCCAAGGCATTGATTGTAATCATTTCTCCTGGGATTATATAAGAAGCCTTTCAAATTCTTCATTCTGCTAATTCCACCATGGATTCCCCTCCCACCCTCAGGACAAGACCCCAAAAGGAAGTGCGGGACCCTCACATTTGACATTGCGTAACTCGGGAATGCATAATTGCGCAGTAACTGCTGATGGTTCAACAGGTTTTCAATTAAGTCTCAATCACTTCAGCACGTTTTTGTGCCAGAGTCTGTTAGCCTGCAAGGGTAAAGGGAGAGTTAGGTGGAGTCACCTTGGCCATCCAAGCACCCTTTGAGAGTGTAGGTGTGGTTTGGCTGCTCCAGGCAAAATCCAGAAATAACATAAACAATGACTGTTGGAAATGCAATATCAATAAAAAAAGAATTGTAGGATTTAGTTTAGTTTTAGAATAGTTTAGACATATAACATGGAGACAGGCCTTTGGCCCACCTAGTCCAGGCTGACCACTGATCACCCATTCACGCTAGTTCTGTTATCCCACTTTCTCATCCACTCGGCAATTGACAGAGAGGGCAATTGACAGAGAGAATCTACAAACTCGCACGTCTTTGGAAAGTGGGAGGTAACCAGAACACCAGGAGGAATCCCACGCTATCACTGGAAGAACATGCAAACTCCACCCAGAGAGCACTGGAGGTCAGGATCGAACACAGGTGGCCCGCGCTGTGAGGGAGCAGATCCACCAGCTGCACCACTGTGCTGCCCTTATGGGGTAATGATCATTGAAGACAAAAAAAAACTGGTTAAGTTTAGAGGCCTTTGTTGTGAGGACAGGGAACACAAGTCAAGTGAATTGATTAGTTCTGATGAAGAGTTCCCTCCTCTCCTCCAATTTGTATCCTGGATTTTTGTTTTCAGATTTTGACGGAGACGCAGTGTTATGTCCTGTGTTTTGAAACCCATGACTCGTGCTACAACTTTTTTGTCCTTTGTAGTTGGGGCAGTCACACACTTTTTTGCTAAAAGGTCATGACCTCCCCAATCTAGTTGAAAGCAATGCATTTCAAAGGTGGTGATCACCTGAAGCACTGCTTCTCCACAAACACGCTGCAGCGCATCTCGCCTTTTCATCCCACAGCTTAAGCTGCTCCTTTCACATTAAACATTTATTTACTCTGAACACCTGACCCTCAGGGCTTTTCTCCCATTATTTTCTTTGGTAGGAGTTCAACTAGAAACCAGTGCGAATGCTTCCCAGCAAACCGTTTACCAAATCGAGTGGCTGCCTTGTAAGTAGAGTTGACAGAAGCTCCACTCCACATTAGGGCAGATCTGCAAGGGCAGGGTGCAGCAGAGGTTGATCAGAATGCTGCCCGGTTTAGAGGATATTCGCGATTGGGAGAGGTTGGACAGACTTCGATTCCTTATTTTGGGAGTTGGAGGTTGAGGGGAAGAACTGATAAAAGTATATTACATTATGAAAGGCATCGATACGATGGACAGTCAGAATCTTTCCTCAGGGTGAAAATGCCAAACGAGAGGGCATAGCTTATAGATAGATAACCATATAACCATATAACAATTACAGCACGGAAACAGAGCCTCTCGGCCCTTCCAGTCCGTGCCGACCATTTATTTTCCCCTTTATGGGGAATGTTTGGGGGAAATGATAGGGGAAATAGGTGATATGGGGATAGGGGATAGATGATAGGGGAAATGTTTAAAAGAGATGTACATGGCAAGTTGTTTTGTTTTACACAGAGGGTAACGGGAGCCGAGAACGCACTGCCAGGGATGATGGCGGAGGCAACTACAATAGCAGCATTTAAGAGGCTTTTAGATAGACACATAGATATGCAGGGAATAGACGGGTATGGATCATGTGCAGGCAAGTGGGATTAGTTCATCTTGGCATCATGTTCGTCATTGATATTATGAACAAAAGGACCTGTTCCGGTGCTCTATAGTTTTGTTCTATGTTTTATATCACCAGAGTGCTGTAGAGTTTGGTGAGGCTCAATGTGTGTGGACACACAAGAATTTCTGAAGGGATTCAAAACATGTAAGATTTATTCTTAAAGAGAGTGTTAATTTGTATCATGGTTATACATGAAGGCCCTTTGGCCCATTAAATCTGCGCTGACTCATTTACTTATTTTAACTAATCAAACTCAAATCCCAATTTGATCCAACATTCCCTTTAACACCCCTCAGATTTTACCATTCACTGACATACCAGTGGTCAATTAATCTACCAACCCACACGTATTCTGAATGTAAGAGGAAACCCACAAGAACCTGCAAACTCCACACAGACAGCACCCAATATCAGGATCGAATCTGGGCCTCTGGTGTTGTGAGGAGCAGCTCTATTAGCTGTGCCATTGTGACTCCCTCTATTTTTTAATACGAGTGTTGACAGTGCCAGGAAATTTAGAAAATCCATTTGAGAAATCCACCAGCAGTTTCAAGCACACCACCCGAGACAAAACCTAGTGCAGTGCAGACTCTAGTTTCTGCAATGTTCTGACAATGAGGCTTCAGTCTTCAAAGAGAATAATGGGCTGTCTAACATTCAGAAGCTCAAACAACAGGTTCTATTTACCCATTTCTTACATATCTCATTGAATCTTGGTCTGATGATTTGCAAAACTTAATTTTTATTTGGTCACTTAAATGGATCAAATCTTAGATCAGAACACCACGTTTAATAATCAAAAGTGAGATCTATATAATGTGGATTTAAATACCTCCACATGATGACACACAATGTTTTCAGTGTTGGCTGTTAATGTATAGCACAGGGCAGCCTTCCCTTCCGTCTCAATGTGAGTTCCCAGTTTCCTTAACTGGGCAGCCACTCTAATTTACAGCCAGTGCCAAATTAAAGACAATTCTGTGCTGTGCCCATGATTTATTGGTGAGTTACACCCTCATTCTCAAACTCCTTATGCCCAAGAGAAAGACTGTTCTCCACACATGCAAATGGTTCTTGGACAGGAATTGAAACCCTAGCAGTGAAAAACTGATTGCACAAATTGAAGTTAGTTGATAACATATCTATTACAACATTCACGTTAGATACCACTGTCAGTGACCAGTGGGGTGCTGCAAGGCTTGGTGCTGGGACCCCAGTTATTTACAATATATATTAACAATTTAGATGAGGGAATTAAATGAAACATCTCCAAGTTTGCAGATAACACAAAGCTGGGTGGCAGTGTGAGCTGCAAGAAGGATGCTATGAGGCTGCAGTGTGACTTGGATAGGTTGGGTGAGTGGGCAGATGCATGACAGATGTAGTATAATGTGGATAAATGAGGTTATCCACTTTGGTGGCAAGAACAGGAAGACAGATTATTATCAGAATGGTGTCAGATTAGAAAAGGGGAGGTGCTACGAGACCTGGGTGTGCTTGTACATCAGTCATTCAAAATAAGCATGCAGTTACAGCAGGCAGTGAAGAAAGCTAATAACATGGTGGCCTTCATTGCGAGATGGTTTGAGTTTAGGAGCAAGGTGGTCCTACTGTAGTTGTACAGAGCCCTGGTGAGACCACACCTGAAATAGTGTGTGCAATTTGGTTCTCCTAATTTGAGGAAGCGTAGGTTTAGCAGGTTAATTTCCGATATGGCGGGACTGACATATATTGAAAGAATGGGTCGACTGATCTTGTATTCACTGAATTTAGAAGGACGAGAGGGAATCTTATAGAAACATAAAATTCTTAAAGGATTGGACAGGTTAGATGCAGAAAAAAATGTTCCTGATGTTGGGGGAGTCCAGAAGGCCATTTAGGACTGAAATGAGGAAAAACATTTTTACCCAGAGAGTTGTGAATCTGTGGAATTCTCTGCCACAGAAGGCAATGGAGGCCAATTCACTGGATGTTTTCAAGAGAGAGGTAGATTTACCTAAAGGAATTAAGGAAAAAGCAGAAACGGGGTACTGATTTTAGATGATCCGCCATGATCATATTGAATGGCTGTGCTGGCTCAATGGGCCGAATGGCCTACTCCTGCTCCTATGTTAGGGCATAAATTCTGAAAAGGTGAATACAAGTGGCAGACAGTGGCTGTGGGTGTGGGTGTGGATGAGAGAGATCTCAGAGTACAATTACATAGTTACCTGTATGTGGCATTGCAGGTAGGGAAGGGTGCTTAAGAAGGCTACGGCATACTACCCTTCATAAGTCAGGGAATTAAGTATAAAAGTTGGGATGATTTGTTACAACTATACCAAAAATTGGTGATGCCGCATTTGGAGTATTGTATTCAGCTTTAGTCACCCTGCTGCAGAAAAGATGTCATTATGCCGGAAAGAATACAGGGAAGATTTACAAGGTTGTTGCCAGGACTCAATGGCCTAAGTTATAGGGAGAGTATAGAAGTAGGAGGGCGTTGTAGTTGTATAAGATGTTTGTCAGACCGCATTTAGAATATTGCGTTCAGTTCTGGGCACTATCTTATAGGAAAGATATTGTCAAGCTTGAAATGGTTCAGAAAAGATTTACAAGGATGTTGCCAGGACTAGAGGGTGTGAGCTACAGGGAGAGGTTTAGTAGGCTGGGTCTCTATTCTATAGAGCGCAGGAGGATGAGGGGTGACCTTATAGAGGTGTACAAAATCATGAGAGTAATAGGTTGGGTAGATGCACAGAGTCTCTTGCCGAGAGTAGGGGAATCGAGGATCAGAGGACATAGGTTCAAGGTGAAAAGATTTAATAGGAATCCGAGGGGTCACTTTTTCACCCAAAGAGTGGTGGGTGTATGGGTCAAGCTGCCAGAAGAGGTAGTTGAGGCTGGGACTATCCCATCATTTAAGAAACAGTTAGAAAGGTACATGGATAGTACAGGTTTGGACGGATATAGACCAAGCGCAGGCATGTGGGACTAGTGTAGCTGGGACATTGGTGGCCGGTGTGGGCAAGTTGGGTCGAAGGGCCTGTTTCCACACCGTATCACTCTATGACTCTATTAGAGGTTGGGCAGGTTAGGAGTTTATTCCTTGGAGCGCAGGAGGCTGAGGGATGATATTATAGAGGTGTATAAAATCACAATGGGAATAGATAGGGTGAATGCACAGAGAATTTTTCCCTCAGGGTAGAGAAATTATAAACTAGAGAGTTGAGGTTTAAGGTGAGAGGGTGATTTAATAGGAATCCAAAGGGCAATTTTTTCACACACAGCATGGCTAGCATATGGAACACACAATATACACGGGACTATAGGGCCTGTCCCACTTACGTGTCCTTGGCACACAAATCACGCGACCTCGTGGTCACTTTGAGCCGCGACGGGCCCGCGAAGGTCACGCGCGACTTCATGGGTACACACAGCCGGCTGGAGCGCGTGACGTCATTTGAAGATGGACACAAAGCTGGAGTAACTCAGAGGGACCGGCAGCATCTCTGGAGAGAAGCAATGGGTGATGTTTCGTGTCGAGACTCTTCTTCAGTCTGAAAAGAAGGGTCTTGACCCGAAACGTCATCGATTCCTTCTCTCCAGAGATGCTGCCGGTCCCGCTGAGTTACTCCTGCATTTTGTGTCCATCTTCAATTTTCTTGGCCCCGCTCTGGGAGTAGAAGTGAGGGCGGATCCGGACCCCAATGGCCGTGAGCCCCAGGCCGAATTTGGCGATCGTTTGCCTGCTTCTGCTGCTGCTGGAGGTGAGACATTGCGGCGCACCAGGGTCTTGGGCCTGTCCCACTTTGGCCGTCAGTTCCGTGACAGGCTGTTGGCGCGCGAAGAATTCGTTCGCTACAAAATTTTCGGAGCCCCGCGCGATGTTGCGCACAACTACATACTCCTCCGCGCTTCTCCGTGGGACCTTCCCGCGTGGCCATACGATGCCCGTGCGCCTCAACACAACCACAAGGTCATGTAATTTGCGTGCCAAGGGCACGTAAGTGGGACAGGCCCTTTATGCTAAAGACAATCCCAATGAAATAAGCAACAGAGGTGATTGGCAAAGGAAACCTCCAACTGAAAGAAAAGTTCCTATCATTGTTAACACTTAAAAAAGAATCATGGAGTGGAACTTGTTGCAGGGGTAGTATGGGTGTGTGGCTTGTAATGCAGGGATGAAGCCCATTTACAGTATTTAAAGTAGCTGGAAATCAGCCAGTTCTGGTTTTGGACTTCCTTCAAAGAATTGTTACAGACTTTCTACGTTAGTTTACACAGTGTGGAGTGAGTCACAAGGAATTGTAAAGCACTGAATGCAGCCAACAAGTGGTACAATGTAAAGGAGAGTGTGAGGAATTTGAAGGGAGAAGGGTGCAGCTAGTGATTACAAGAGAGCGTTCTGTAGTAAACCTGAGCGGGGAAGTAGCATTCAAAGGGCAGACGGTGCAGTAGGGCCATGTGCAGAGCTGACCACAGGAACAAGTGGTGTCTCTCAAATCTATTGATTAGGTCACATACCCACCGTGAATCTGTAAACCTCAATACACCTAACAGCCAAACAAACTCCGGTGACAAGGTGGTGCAGCGGTAGAGTTGCTGCCTTACAGTGCCAGAGAGCTGGGATTGACCATGACCATGGGTGCTGTCTGTACGGAGTTTGTATACTCTCCCTGCGTTTGTGTGGGTTTTCTCTGGGTGCTCCGGTTTCCTCCCACACTCCAAAGATGTACAGGTTTGTAGGTTAATTGGCTACGGTAAAGATGGTAAATTGTCCCTAGTTTGTAGGATAGTGCTAGTGTATGGGGTGATCACTGGTGGGCGCGGACTTGGTGGGCCAAAGGGCCTGTTTCTGCACTGTATCTCTAAACTAAACTGAACTCCTTCCGCCACATTGTCCTCACACATTGAATCTCTCTTTGCAATTGCTCTCACCGTAACTACACAATAGACTCGAACATCTGACTTGATGCTGATAGCTAACTTGGTAAAATTGTTCATCATTCAATCATATATATTTTTTTCAAATTGTAGAAAGCTCAGTCACAACTCCTCAACAAATTATGCAGTTCATCTCTGCCTGCAGTAAGAGCTAAGCAGCATTCAGTCATAGGTTGATGGATGGCAAGTAACATTTGTGCCATTAATATACCAAACAATGGTCAACTCTAGCAAGAAGGATTATGACTAGCTATCCCTGACAATCAGAGGGTCAGGCAACATCTCTGGAGCACATGGATATGGGACTTTTCAGGTCAGGACCCTTCTTCAAAATGTCACCTATCCGTGTCCTCCAGAGATGCTGCCTGACCTGCTGAGTTACTCCAGCACTTTGCGTTTTCATTTTGTAAACCAGCATCTGCAGCTCCTTGTTTATCCCTGACATTCATTGGCATCTTCACCAGAAGTACTGAAGTAGCTCATGATACTAACTTTCCAGCACCAGCTTCAGGGCAAGCTGGAGATGAGTAATTTTCTGACCCTGCCAAAGACGACCAAATCCTGACTTGGGTTCATTAGAAGTAGAGATCCTTTGATAACGCTACTAATCTCACATTGGCAGTTTGAGCAAATATTTATAAGAACTATTCTTGTTTTCCACCACCTAACCAATTCATAACTTCTGTCAACTGGTTGTTTCCAATTCCACAGGTTCTCATATATCTTTATTGGTCAATGGAACCATATTACCAGACTTTGGAACTGCCTCGACTTCCTCATCCACAGACTACAGTCTGTTCGAATTGGCAGAAACACTTCATCCTCAGTAACAATCAGTAGGGGAACACCTCAAGGCTGTGTGCTCAGCCCCCTGCCCTACTCACTCTATACCCATGACTGTGTAGCCGGACATAGTGTGAACTCCATCATCAAGTTTGCTGACGACACCATTGTTGTTGGACGAATTACAGATGGTGACGAGTCAGAGTATACAAGTGAGATCGACCGATTTACCAAATGGTGCCAGCACAACAACCTGGCTCTCAACATCAGTAAAACCAAGGAACTGATTGTGGACTTTGGTAGAGGAAGGATGATGACCCACAATCTTGTTTACATCAATGGGACGATGGTGGAGAGAGTCAAAAACTTCAAATTCCTGGGCGTGCATATTTCAGAAGATCTTTCCTGGTCCCAGCACTGATGCAATTATGAAGAAGGCACATCAATGCCTCGACTTCCTGAGAAGACTACGGAGATTTGGGATGTCAACGAGGATTCTCTTGAACTTCTATAGGTGCACAGGAGAGAGCATACTGACTGGTTGCATCATTGCCTGGTTCGGCAACTTGAGCATCCAGGGACGGAAAAGACTGCAAAAAGTTGTGACCATTGCCCAATCCATCACCGGCTCTGACCTCCCCACCATCAAAGGGATCTATCGAAGTCGCTGCCTCAAAAAAGGCAGCCAGCATCATCAGAGACCCACACCATCCTGGCCACTCACTCATTTCACCACTACCATCAGGAAGAAGGTACAGGAGCCTGAGAACTGTAACGTCCAGGTTCAGGAACAGCTTCTTCCCTACAGCCATCAGGCTACTAAACACAACAAATAAGCTCTGAACTCCAAGACTATCACTATTATTGCACTATATTGGTTTATTTATTGAGTAGGTGTGTGTATGTGTATATATACACACTGAACTTTTTAATTTTCTTCTCCCGTTATGTTTACATATTCTGTTGTGCTGGAACAAGAATTTCATTGTCCTATCTGGGACATATGACAATAAAACACTTTTGACTTGACATGGCGGTGCCTACATGTGTAATATATGCAAGAAGATTTTCACTGTGCAGCTGCATATCTGACCAATAAAGCACCATTGAACCATTGTAAACAACATCCAGAAGCACTCATTCATCTTCTTACTAACGTTAGTTGACTCGTCAACATTATCAATTAGTCTCATTCCTCACAGCTCATTTTTTACAAATCCATTAAAAAAAAAAATAAAGAAGCAAAATGCTGGAGTAACTCAGTGGGTCAGACAGCATATCCAGAAAACATGGATTGGTGACGTTTCGGGTCGGGAACCTTCTTCAGACATTTCCCAATCCATGCTAATTTTATCACATCCGGTTTTTTTTTAAGCATATGATGCATAACTGTTAGTAATAAAACATGCATATAACTTGTCCATAACACAGCTGGATTAAAAGGCCTATAATTTCCTGGCTCATTTTATATCTTTAAATAGTTGAGTGAAGCTAGTAACTTTCCAACCCAAGAGGACAATTCCCAAATCTTGACTACAGCATCAATACCTTCTTCACTAGTTCAGTAAGTGATTGTTTGAATGCAGTGCTATACGAGTTGATCAAGCGGGAGGACACCAGAAGAAGGGTCTCAACCCGAAATGTCACCCACTCATTTTCTCCAGGGATGCTGTCTGACCTGCTGAGTTACTCCAGCTTTTCGTGTCTATCTTCGGTTTAATCAAGTCTCTGCAGTTCCGTCCTACACAGGATAATATTAGTAGTTAGTGTCTCATTTACATGATAAACCGAATGAGCAGGTTTCTGGGATATTATGCAGAAAGAAGTGACTTCTGCTTCACTTCTGCCACCTTCCGTCCAAACTTGAGTAGCAAACACAAACAGCAGGAAATCCGTCGGGCATGTGTGAGGAACCAATTGAGTCTGGAAGCATGACTCTCTGCACCAGATGTGAAAATGTAAATGTTGCTCTGACATCCCCAAGAAAGTGTTGAATGTGCTGATTATGTGCTGATGTATAACCTCATTCATCCACAAATGTACAGCACCAAAACCCAGTCTTAGCGCTTGATCATCCTCCTCAGGCAAATCACCCGACATTAAAGATCAGAGCCTTTCAGGCAGACCATGTGCCTACTCCCCTCACTTCCCTTGTACAGCAAAGCCTGGTCTGTGTGTCTGCCCTGGGTGAAAAACAGCACGTACACGTGAGCAGTTCGAGAATGAGCCGAAGGCACAAGGATTATTCTATATTACATACTATCCAACTGCAGCTTGTTTGATCTCAGCCCTCAGGATCTTGTGCAATGTGAAGAGCAAATTTCCACAGCTATATGAGATTGGGTATTGTGCTGCTGGTGATATAACAGGATTTAATTTAACCGAGTTAAGATCCTGGAAGGAATGGAGAGGCAATGTTTTGGGTTGAGACCTCTGGACTCTTTCGATAACATGATTGCGTTTCCTCCTGCCTCTGAAGCATTAGTTTCAATTTTGCGGCTCAGTGTAGCACTGCATTGATTTTACCAATTAATAATCTATCAGCATAGTAATAAGAAAGCTTTGTGTTTTCTTCCCAGTGTGTGTGCTAGCTCCGCCCCATGGAATATAAACTTAGTTAATATTCAATGATTTTTTTGATTGGTTATCAACATGATTTAGACTATAATTAAAGGTAATGATAGTGTCTAAAAAACAAATCGGTAGCATTATGTCTCTCACATTTCCCCTGTGGCAGACAATTAGATATGTTTAACCCAAGGAGGCTGCTGTCCCATCCTGCAACGCGGCTCATGGGAACCGATGCAAAGTAACCAACACCTCCCTTAGGCTAGAGTTGTGGAAACTACCTGGTATTTTTATCTTAAGGGCATCCTTCCTTGAGACTTCTTCCCTTTCCTCCTCTTGCCTATATGTTTACAAATTTGAAAATAGAATAGACTAGTATAGCACAGGAACGGGCCCTTCGGCCCACAATGTCTGTGCTGAACATAATGTCAAGATCTGTCTACACATTATCCATACCACCCCCCCCCCCATTCTCTGCAAATCCATGTGAATTGATTGATTGAAAGATACAGCATGGAAACGGCTCTTTGGCCGGCCGAGTCCATTCCGACAATCCATTATGTTTTCACAATGGTTCTATGTTGTCCCACTGTTGCATTCTCTCCCGACACAAGTGGGGGCAAGTGTGTTTTATTGCCTTATATACCAAAACAAAACAAAATTCTTACTTGCAACTGCACAACAGATTTGTAAACACAATATTCAATAGGTATAATAAGAAACAAAAAGTTCAATAAATTAAAAAAAAACAATACTGTGCAAAAACAAAACCTAAGTCCCTAGCGCAACCAAGGCAGTTTGTAGTTTAGCCCGAGTTTGTAGCTTTCAATAGTCTAATGACTGTTGGAAAGAAGATGTTCCTGAACCTGGATGTTACAGTTTTCAGACTCCTATATCTTCTCCCTGATGGCTGGAGTGAAATGAGAGCATGGCCAGGGTGGTGGGGGACCTTGATGATGCTGGCTGCCTTTTTCAGACAGTGCCTCCTATAGATCACTTTGATGGTGTGGAGGTGAGTACCTACGAAGGACTCACTTATTCTTGTTCTGGCACCATTCAATCAGTCCATCGATCTCCTCCTGTACTCTGGCTCATCGGTATCAATTCATCCAACAGTGGCGTCATCAGCGAATTCAAAGATGGAGTTGAAACTGTGTCCAGCTACACACACACACACACAGAGGTATAGAGTGAGTAGAGCAGGGGCTGAGCACAGAGTCTAGATGGTTATCGAGGAGAAAGTGGTGTTACCAATTTGTACTGATTGTGTTTCATGGATGAGGAAGTTGAGGATCCAGTTGCAAAGTGATGCGCCAGGACCCAATTATCTGAGCTTGGTACAAGTTTGGAGAGGATGATGGTATTGAACACCTAGCTGTAGTTTATGAACAACAGCCTGACATATGTGTTTTTATTGTCCAAGTGTCCAGAGCAGATTGGAGAGCCAGCGAGATCGCATCTCCCAATTGATCTATTGTGGCAGTAGGCAAATTGTAGTGGGAGCAGGTTCGTGCTGACGTGGTCCAGTAACCTACACGCAAGAGGCCATTCGGTCCCTCCAGCCCTGCTTCGCATTCAATTAGATTATAGTTAATTTGGCTCTTGTTTATTTTCTTGGCATACTTCCATAACCCTCACATTTTTAAATGTGCAACTAGGCCAGGCAAGAATGTCTCCTTCCTCTGGATGCCCCCTGAAGAGGAAATAGTTCCACTACCATTCCTTTTATCTAAATTAGATCACCCTTTCATCTTCTATACTCAGAGGAATACGTCTAATGTATGCAACCCATCCAATCCATCCTCAATTTAACCCCCTGGAAACGTCTTGCTTCTTCTTGTAATTCCCTAGCATGGGGGAGGGGGGAAGAGAATATTGAGAAGTGAGAAAATGAGAAAAATTTGAAAAAGAGATTGAAATAGAGTGAAATAAATAAAGAAAGAGAGAGCAACCAAGTTTTTCAAGGCCACTTTAAAAAAAGTTGAGATCAATTATCCATTGAAAGTTCACATTGCTTGAGAGGCATAAACAGCACATTTTAACCTTCTGTTGACTCTGGACATTTGTGGTGATATGTGGCTGAACTATGCACAGCGTTTACAGATTGTCATTGGTATGAAAAGAGGAATCATTCTGTGCACGTACAGCAATTCTGCCCTTTCTCCAACATGCTGCCCCAAACAAATTAAGGACATTAAACCCTAGCTAGAAACTAATCAGCTGGAACCAAAAGAAATTTTCAGATCTATGTAGTTCTTCTTCTGACCTTGTCCTCCTCCCTTCTATATCTGTTCCAGCTTCATATACAGAGGGATAGAGTATCCAGTCTATCTAACCCAGTCCCATATGGCGTACTGGTTTATCCAAAATGGTTCATGCTCAATGAAAAATGTTCTTGTTCTTATTCCTAGAAGAGATGAGAATATTCTGAGAAAAACTGTGAACTCTAGTGCATAGTACAAACCTCGCGTACATTTGTGCATGGACTTTACCAAACACACTTTGTCAAATGTCTCCAATGTTATGTTTGCTGACAGCAACAACCATTTCATGGCCCTGTACAGTGCACGTTAGGACCAACTAAGTGATACACCACTGGAAACCATTTACCGGCTGAGTTTTCCAATGTCCCACGATCTTGCATTCATTTACAGGAGAATTGAAAGTAAAATAATTTATTTTAAAATCAGCAACAAGAACCTTTTGTGTAAATGAAATTTCATGTTTTAGACATGAATTATTCAGTGATAGACAAATGTTGGTTGGAGCCAATTATTTAAAAAATGTACACCAAAATATATTATGAAGATTTTGTGGATTAATATTCCCAAATTTATACCACGTTAGTGATTGAAGGTTGAATGTGTCAATGGGAACAGCAGTAAGCCATCCTGTTTGGGTAACAGTGTATCACCAGTGTTGCGTATGACTTGAAATATATGTGAGTGATGTTAGCCTCGGAGTTACTGCAACAAAATCTTTTTCCAGAGAACGTATTCCAGTTAACAGCAACTCACTGCTTGCTTTATTTTCCCTCATGTGGCCTCCAATAATTTCACCAAAGCCTAAATCAGTTTCTCCAGTTAAAGCTGATTCTAACATGATTTTTTACACTTATTCTATCAAATCGTAATGAGTTTAAACAGCGTTATTGTATCATCTCTTAAGATAATGGTTTTGTATAGTTGGAATTAATGCTCAAAGACAAAGTCAGTTCAGAAATTAGGTCAGATTTAGTTGACACTGTAGTCTGCAAACATGCAACAGTACGGTTAATAGCAAAATACTATGATAGAACTAGATAGAATGGATCACCAAGAAAAAGACAATTTGGCAAATGGTAGATCTGGAAAAGTTAAGATCTTCCGAAGATCTTTATTAGATCGAATGATCTTGGTCTCTTCAAATTTTTTAATGATTATATTCATCGGTTGTGCATGTTCTGAGAGAATTTGTGAATAATCTCAATGTCCTTAGTTGGATACAATTTTGTCTAAATGAGTTGGAGGCACAGTGGCGTAGTGGTAGGGCTGCTGCCTCAGAGACCCGTGTTCAATCCCGACTACGGGTACGGACTGAGTTTGCTTGTTCCCCCTGTGACCACGTAGGATTCCTCCAGGTGCGCCACTTTCCTCCCACATTCCAAAGCTGCGCAGGTAAAATTGCCCCACGTGTGTAATGCAAAAATGGAATAATGTAGAACTAGTGTACGTGTGATCAATGATCGGCGCAGTCTCGGTGGGCCAAAGGGCCTGTTTCTACACTGGACCTCTAAACTAAACTAAAATAGAGTAACTGCATGCATAGGATTCTCACTTAATACTTACACAGGACTGAGTGCAAATGCATTTCTTCATCCTATTATAATTTCCCATTGAACGACAGAAAATGTAGTTTTCCATTTGTTTTGTGTTCTCGGACAGTACCTGTCTGATTTAAGTTAAAAAAAGGAGATGGAAGGTCCAAAGCATTTGTTTGAATTAAACTTGGAGTAGGTCTAGAATTGGCGTTCATATCAGTGTTTGCCTACAGGTAAAAAGGCAGAGATTCTCCACCCCTCCCCACCCAACTCGCTTCATGGCAGCTCTTAAGCTGCAACCCATGAACTTCTTTTGCCCAAAGTATGGAATGCTTCAAAGCCAAGATAAAAGGGAGATAAATATCGCAAGTAAAACTCTTTCTGAAGATTGCGTGCTCCATCTCTTGGACGTGAACTTGAGGAACAAGAGATGCTACAATTAATCCGGAAATGGATGAGCCACAAAGGGGAGCAGTCTGCACATTGCCCCACAGCAACTACGTTAAACAAATGGCTTTTGAATAAATTCCTGAATTCTAACAGAAATAAAAGGGCAGGATCAGGCAAGTCAGGGAGTGGAAGAAAAAACAAAAGAATTCTTTGTAAGGATTTCAAAAGTGACATGATTTAACGGTTCTACTGAAGCTGAATGAAAGGAATTAAGCCGAAAAAACTGCATAAAAACCACATTCATGGAGGTGCGAGGAATTTGATTTAATACCTCAACTCTGTTGTAATAAAAAAAAGATGTTTTAACTTTGGAAGAACTAATTTGCAAGACAGTCTGCAGTAATCTCTACTAAGCATGTAATCAGAATGTTCCATTCTCTCTCCAACTCTCTTCTTCATTACACTAACTCTCTTTGAAAAAGATGATAAAATTGGCTGTCTCCATGCCTGACCACATTCACTTGCATCTCAAGTGACTGGTGTCTGCATGATCTGGTAGCTTCTAAATTGGGTCTGGAAAGCAGTAAGAGTGAAAACAGGGTTCTTTATTCTATCACTTTCTTCACATGGCTTCCTGCTGGGAATAAAATGAGCCTTCGGCAGGCGCAAGCTTCACTCAGAACTTCACTAACTGGAGCAATGTTTACTGTTTATACCAATTGTTCCAGAGCATATACAATGCTTTATGCAGAGACAAATGCAAAATTAATTCTCCTGCCCGTTTCCTCTTCCCTTTACCCCCACTTCAAAGATTAAGCCAAATTTTCCTTACAAGAGTCTACGTTTCAAACATCCCCTAAGGATGCATCCTCCATGTATCCACAACTTTCAATATATGTAAATTTCTTTCTTGTGTTTTTCTACACATTGGATTATTTTAAATTGATAACTCCCTCATTCCTAACTCTCCAGCCAAACAAAATGGCTGAACCTGTTCCTGTGTTAAAAGGAGGTTGTGTTGTACCAGTACTCTTTGCAGCCATACCCCTTGATGCCTCAGGAAAATGGACTGACAATAAATGTTCACGAATTGGCCCAAGCACCAGCTATCTATAGCTGTCTGTGGTCTGCTGTCTCTCTCTTTGAAAGATATGAAACTATCCAGGGGTTACATTGTCAAGGCTAACTCACGGTAAGCCGAGTGGAGACAGATAATATGCATTAACCAGGCAATTTCTGTATTTTGCTAGCCATCCTCTACAAGCAGAAGACAAACTCCTTTACCAGTGAAGCACATTGACAAAAGATGCTACCATGGATAACACTCAAATTGGATTACCAGAAGAAGTGCAGTCTTTGATTGATTCTGGCTTTGATATGTTCTTCAAAGATCAAGCACAGAAATCCTCCAATTTGCATGGACACAAAGTGTAATGCCGTGCTAATGAAAGCACAACTAAGACTGCCAATTGAGCACTTCTAAAGAAGAGATTCTATAGAGAGCTAGCAAAAGGCAAATAGCCAAGAGATGGGCAGTCTACTTGATGGCAACAATTAAATTCTGCATTCAGATTGCTCAAGATTGCACGGGGTAAGGAAATATTGCCAATTAGTCTATATTAAATATTCCAAAGCTAAAAGGAATATTTCTCCATTTTGCCTAAGGGCTTAGCAGCTCAGGTTCTGTGCAAAGTATGGGAGGAGAAGATTTCAAACCAAAATTGGATATTTAGCCAAGAACAGGTTCCTCAAAAATCCCAAGATGTATTAAAACAATGGCCATCTCCATAGATGACCCATAACCTAATCCTGGTTCTATCTGCCACAAAAAATACAGACACAAAATGACGTCTCAGCATGTAGGCAGAGGTTGAGTAGGATGGGAGCGGAGGAGGATGAGGAATTATCTCATAGAGGTGTATAAAATCATGAGATTAATAGATTGGGTAGATGCACAGTCTCTTGCCCAGAGTAGATGAATCAAGGAACAGAGGATACAGGTTTAAAGTGAAGGGGAAAAGGTTTAATAGGAATCCGAGGGGTAACATTTTCACACAAAGAGTGGTGGATGTATGGAACAAGTTGCCAGAGGAGGTAGTTGAGGTGGGGACTATCCCAACATTTAAGCAGCATTGAGACAGGTACATGGATAGGACAGGTTAGGAGGGATATGGATCAAATTCTGACAGGTAGGACTAGTGTACCTGGGACCTGCTGGCCGGTCTGGGCAAGTTGGGCCGAAGGGCCTGTTTTCATAACCTATCACTCTATGACATGTAGCTTGAATTTTCCAATCTTCTATCATTTTACTAAATACAAGGTTTTAATTGGGTGCTCAGAATAATTTACAATATTAACTGACCGAAACAAATGGCTACAGAATTTAATCATACTTTTTCACCAAAGTATTATCTGATTGTATTCATAAAACCTATATTGTTGAATCCTACTTATTGTCCATGTATCTTTATTGTCATTCTTTGGAAATTCGGTATTTTAGCTCCAAGAACTGAGTGTCTATCCCCCTCAGCAAGTTTGCAGTGGACTTATTTTTCCTCCAAATGCCATGTCTTCACATATCATGCCTGTATCTCACCCATTATTGTGTGCTTTTTTGCTTTATTACTGTCATTTCCATGTTAAAAAAAAATAACATTAAATCTACAAGATACATTTTCAGTAAAACAAAATCTGCAGTTTGGCAAGCAGCAGGAATTCCTATAAAATACCCCAGACAGTGGTGCAGCTGGAAAAGTTGCTGCCTCACTGCACCAGAAGCCCAGGATCAGACTCGACTTGAACGCTGTTTGTGGGAAGTTTGCTGGTTCTCCGAGACTATGGGAGTTTTCTTCGGGTGCTCTTGTTTTCTCCCACATCTCAAAGTCATGCAGGTTGGTAGGTTTATTGTCCACTGTAAATTGTCCCACCTGTGTAACTGAGTGGAGAATCTGGGGGGAGCTGATATGAAAGTGGGAGGAACAACAAAAAATGGACTAGTATAGGAGTAGTGTAAATGAGTCAGCACAAACTCGATGGGTCGACGGGCCTGTTACCATGCTTTGTCCCGTGATGATTCTAAAACATAGGATACTGTCAAATATTGAAAAAATATAGATTACTGTTAAGGGATTGAAGGGATATATTTTGGGGACGAAAATTAGATCATTAGAAATACGGTTAAGACAATAGGTATTCAGAGATCACCGAGTTAAAATTCATAATTCCTAAAGAGGAGCAATAGATTATGAGGGATAATGCTTAATGGATTTCATTAATAGGATAAATTGGCTTGTGAATCGGTTAAGTAATGTTTAATACAATCATTAGTTTCCTTCGGTCAGCACCACTTCATAACCACAGAAAATGTGCAGCATGGAATTTAGGAAAAAAAAATGCAAGGCATAGAAAAAAACTGCAATTGTTGGAAGTCCATAATTAATTAAAAGTGCGAAAAATCCACAGCAGGTCAGGCAGCCTCTGCGTAGAGGCAGAATTGCTGTTTCAGATTGATGACCTTGCATTAAGACCAGGAAATATTAGGAATGTAACAAGTTTAAAGTTGCGACAGATCAGGGGAAGAGCGTGAGAACAGACAAAAGGATCTGCGATAGTGCGGAGGCCAAGAGGAGATTGATTATCCATCCCATTCCCACTTTGACCTTTCTGCCTTTGGCCTCCATTGAAATGCAACATAAGCTTGAAGAGTCCCTCATCTTTGATGCGGTACATTAAGGCCTCAGGAATCAATACTGAAGTATTCAACCTCAGATAATCGACCATCAGAATCTTGTTTCATAAATTTCAATCATCTCTTTTGCTCTGTCTTCATCTGGTACTTCAGATTTATTTTATCTCCTGTTTATATCATTTCCAAAAATAATGATTGTTATTCATTGACCTTTATAACTCTTTCAGCCAAACCACTGCCACCTGTGTCATTAGATCCCTTCTGGGTCCACACCCTGCTATCTGTTCTCCCTGCAAAGGTTCTCTGAAACTTAAAATGTTATCATCTTCACCCACTTTTTAAATTACAGGTCAATAATCTGAAAACGTTAACTCTTTTTTTTCCTTCACAGCTGCTGCCTGACTTGCCAAGGATTTCCAGCATTTCCTGTTTTTATTTTATATTTTACCAAATATCTGCGGAAAATTTAGTAAAACTACATCTCGATTTAGTAAAACTACATATCCAACAGGAGATAGACACAAAAAGCTAGAGTAACTCAGCGGGTCAGACAGCATCACTGGAGAAAAAGAATAGGTGACTTTTCGTGTCGGTACTCTTCTTTAGACTGAGAGTCAGGGGAAAGGGAAACAAGAGATATAGACGGTGAAGAAGAGAGAGATATAGAACAAATGATTGAAGATATGCAAAAAAGTAACGATGATAAAGGAAACAAGTAATTGTTAGCTGTGGCCTTGGTGAAAATGAGTAGACAATGAGACACAACAAGATAACTGGAGCTGGTATGACTTGGGTGGGGGAGAGATGGAGGGGGGGGGGGGGTGCAAGGTTTACTTGAAGTGAGAGAAACTGGGTTGCAAGCCTCCCAAGCAAGATATGAGATGCTGCTCGTCCAATTTGAATTTGGCCTCACTTCAACAATGGAGGCCTTGGACAGAAAGGTCAGTGGGAATGGTGAAAGTGCACATTGTCAGATTTTATTAAAAGCCATTTTTATAAAGTTTGGTTTCACCATGTAGAAATTACAGCTGTGTTTATACATATTCCCCCCAGCATTTCAGGGCACCATAATATTTGGGACACATGGCTTCACAGATGTTTGTAATTGCTCAGGTGTGTTTAAATGCTTCCTTAATGCAGGTATAAGAGAGCTGTTTATCAACATGAGGACCAAAGTTGTGCCAATGAAAGTCAAAGAAGCCATTAGGAGACTGAGAAACATCAATAAGACTGTTAGAGACATCAGCCAAAACTTAGGCTTACAATAGTCAACAGTTTGGAACATCATTAAGAAGAAAGAGAGCACTGATGAGCTTCCTAATCTCAAAGGGACTGGCATGCCAAGGAAGACCTCCACAGCTGATGACAGAAGCATTCTCTCTATAATAAAAAAAATCCCCAAACACCTGTTCGACAAATCAGAGGAATCAAGTGTGGATTTGTTAATGACCACTGTCTACAGAAGACTTCATGAACAGAAATACACTGCAAGATGCAAACCACTGGTTAGTCGTAAAAATAGGATGGTCAGGTTACAGTTTGAAAAGATGTAATTAAAAGAGCAACCACAGTTCTGGAAAAAGGGCTTGTGGACAAATGAGACAAAGATTAACTTATATCTGAGTGATGGCAAGAGCAACGTATGGAGGAAAGAAGGAACGGCCCAAGGTCCAAAGCATACCACCTCATCTGTGAAACACGGTGGTGGGGGTATTATGGCCTGGGCATGTGAGGAGGATGCTAGGAGGCTGCAAGGTGACTTGGATAGGTTGGGTGAGTGGGCAAATGCATGACAGGTGCAGTATCATGTGGATAAATGTGAGGTTATCCACTTTGGTGGCAAAAACAGGAAAGTAGACTATCATCTGAATCGTGGCCGATTAGGAAAAGGGGTGATGCAACGAGACCTGGGTGTCATGGTACACCAGTCATTGAAAGTAGGCATGCAGGTGCAGCAGGCAGTGAAGAAAGCGGTATGTTGGAATTCATAGCAAAAGGATTTGAGTACAAGAACTGCAGGGAGGTTCTACTGCAGTTGTACAGGGTCTTGGTGAGGCCACACCTGGATTGTTGAGTACAGTTTTGGTCTCCTAATCTGAGGAAAGATATTCTTGCCATAGAGGGAGTGCAGATAAGGTTCATCAGACTGATTCCTGGGATGGCAGGACTTCCATATGAAGAAAGAACGGATAGACTCAGCTTGTACTCGCTGGAATTTAGAAGATTGAGGGGGGATCTTATAGAGACTTACAAAATTCTTAAGGGGTTGGACAGGCTAAATGCAGGAAGATTGTTCCCGATGTTGGGGAAGTCCAGGACAAGGAGTCACAGTTTAAGGATAAGGGGGAAGTCTTTTAGGACCGAGATGAGAAAAACATTTTTCACACAGCGAGTGGTGAATCTGTGGAATTATCTGCCACAGAAGGTAGTTGAGGCCAGTTCATTGGCTATATTCAAGAGGGAGTTAGATGTGACCCTTGTGGCTAAAGGGATCAGGGGGTATGGAGAAAAGGCAGGTACAGGATACTGAGTTGGATGATCAGCCATGATCATATTGAATGGCAGTGCACCTATTTTCTATGTTTCTATGTTTTTATGTAACTGCTGATGGTAGTCACATAATGAATTCTGAAGTGTAAAGACAAATCCTATCTACGCAGGTTCAAACAAATGCCTCAAAACTCATTGGCCGGCGGTTCATTCCACAGCAAGACAATGATCCCAAACATACTGCAAAAGCAACAAAGGAGTTTTCAAAGCTAAAAAATTGTCAATTCTTGAGTGGCCAAGTCAATCATCCGATCTGAACCCAATTGAGTATGCCTTTTATATGCTGAAAAGAAAACTGAACGGGACTAGCGCCCAAAACAAGCATAAGCTAAAGATGGCTGCAATACAGGCCTGGCAGAGCATCACCAGAGAAGACACCCAGCAACTGGTGATGTCCATGAATCGCAGACTTCAAGCAGTCACTGCATGCAAAGGATATGCAACAAAATACTAAACATACCTACTTTCATTTACATGACATTGTGTCCCAAACATTATGGTGCCCTGAAATGGGGGGGGACTATGTATAAACACTGCTGTAATTTCTACATGGTGAAACCAAAATGTATACCCTTTACTAAAATCTGACAATGTGCACTTTAACCACATGTGATATTTTCTGTTACAAATCTCAAATTGTGGGGTGCAGAGGCAAATAAATAAATGATGGGTCTTTGTCCCAAACAATATGAAGGGCACCGAATCAGAGTTTTGGCAAGAACAAAGTATGGAGGAGAGAAGGAACTGCCCAAGATCCAAAGCTTACCACCTCATCTGTGAAGCACAGTGGGGGGGTGTTATGGCCTGGATATATATGGCTGCTGAAGGAACTGGCTCACTTATCTTCATTGATGATACAACTGCTGATGGTAGAAGTATAATGGCCTTTATCGACATCTGACAATATGCATTTTAACCACATGTGATTTTTTTCTATTACAAATCTCAAATTGTGGAGTACAAAGGCAAATAAATAAATGAGTCTTTGTCCCAAACATTATGGAGGGCACTGTATATCTCTCTACATCACTGTCTATATCTCTTGTTTCCCTTTCCCCTGATTCTCAGTCTGAAGAAGGGTCTCAACCCTAAATGTCACCTGTTCCTTTTCTCCAGAGATGCTGTCTGACCCGCTGAGTTACTCCAGCTTTTTGTGTCTACGTTCGGTTTAATCCAGCTTCTGCAGTTCCTCCCTGCACATCTATCCAACTGGCCTCTTCTAAACACTATTAATTTCCCTAAAACTCATCATCTTCCATTAATCTGGGCATTTAAAAAAACATTCTGCTTAACTTTGGACTTTTAAGAGTTTGCGAGCAACTTATATTTTTGGTCCACAGCTTCTCCCACATGCCATTGACTACTCTCCGGTTCAATAACACCAACTGCTCCTTGACAATTTGGTTGTCTTATATCTTATACTCTTTGCGTCTCCCTCTCTGTAACTTAAAACACACTGGGGTTTTCATTTTTCCAGTTCTGATGATATATATTTGCCCCAAATCGCTGACTGTTTCTCTTCTTCCATTTGCTGCTCAGCCTCCTGAACACTTCCAGCAGTCGTTGTTTTTGTTTTGGCACAAACTACGTCCTGGTTTAATGAGGTTTTCACATCCGATTAGAGGTTATTTAATTATTCCTACACCAATTATTTTGAGAGGTATAGCCATTAGATGTTTCATATGTTCTTCAAGTACAAAAACCTTTGTAATAACTAATCCAAATTACTCATATGATATCTGATATCCTCTCCTCTTCCCCATTCAGCTTTCCTCATGCGTCAGCATTCCTTTGCTTTCTAATTTCTATACTGTATAATGCCTCTAAATGCCTTTATATTATTTTAACTGATAGCGGCTAAACTTGTTCATTTTTGTTTTTTAACCTTTCTTTACATCCCAACATTACATATTCTATATCTCTTATGAGAATCTTATCAATTGCTAGTTCTACTATTATCAAGTGCCTCTCATATATGTTATAGTTTAATGCCTATAATCCATCCCACCATAGCACGGCCATTTTAAATTACTGCAATATATTTGTTTACATCACATTTTAACTATTTCCACACCAACTTTTCACCCCAGCTCACAATCACTTCAATGGATTTTGACTTTTCTCAGGCCTGCATCCCAATTGTGACCTTTGTTATCCTTCTAATTGAAAATATTTTTACTGTCCTCATTACTTCCCAAACCTATTCTACATTACATCTGTTAAATTAGGTAGTTCTTTATAGAGTCTTCATCAACGGGATGGTAGTGGAGAGAGTCAAAAACGTACAAGTTCTTGGGTGTGCATAACTCTTTAGAGCGTTGTGGATGTAGTGCAGTCCATCACACAGACTAGACCTCTCCGTCCCCCCCACCATTGACTCCATCTACACTGTTATGCTACAATACTGAGAATTATAAACATATCCTGAAAGCAATAGTCCCTATTTATTTATTTGGGCACAATCACTTGGCCCCAGTAACCATGCACAGTAACAAATTAACAAACCCTCTCCTTTGCCATTAGATATTGTGCTATTATTATCCATTGTAGGGATGGTATTTAAATATATGACGGAAAACACTAAAGATCATGAATTACCTACTACTAATTTCTGATCGTTGTAGCACAAAGATATCAAGGGTATTAGTTCAGTCAAAGTTGTACCTTCACCCACCACTAATTGCAAAATAATTTATTTAACTGCAGTGAATTACAGTCCCCTAAATTATGGTTCCCTAAAAACCATACTAAAAGTCCTAAAAAATCCCAGCATAATATGCAAATTAGCTCCCGCCATTACAGAACACTTGTGAGTTCCAGTGTCATGTGAAATATAAGCAGCAATTCAAATATTCAAAACCATGTTTTCGTGATCCGTGAAAATGACGAACATATTCACGGGTTAATATTATGAGTTTAACTTGCGTGATTTAGCTTTTTCAATCAGAGAAAATAAAAATTGTCTGATATCTTTACATCCGTGTGCCTGATACAAAAATGGCATCTAAACATAAAGTCAGAAGAAAGCAAGCATGAAAAATTGGATAAAGCAGTAAGAAGTAATACCTGGAATATTTAAGGTGGTGTCACCCAATCAAGATGAGAATAGCCATATTTGACATTTGTTTTCACAACTATAACTTGGTTAGTGTTCTTTGTGAAATTTCTCCTGTCCAATGATTAACATTCAAATGATATCAATTCTTTGAGATCTCCAAAAAGGGACATGGAAGGAGTTATATGAAAGGAAATCTCTCTTCTTTCTTAAGGGAGATTATATGTACATAAACCTCATAATTGTTTGTTGATGTATGCCAATTAAGTGCTCCATTTCATCAAAATACAACAGTAATTCTACTTCAATAGTACGCAATTGGATTGATGCACTCTGGACCTTTCAGAGATACCAGAGAATATTAAAAGCAAATCTTTTCTTTCTCACAAGTACTGCATAATTCTGTTTGATTTAGGTCGCTCCTGTCTCTGGGATTTTGCATTGAAATTATTGCCATTACTTTTGTACTGTGGAAAATTGTAACCAACTCCAGCTCACTAATTTAAGGTGTGTTCAGTAAATTCCCCAACCATTCTAAGTAGTCAAGCATTTATTCCCCTAGCCAATCAAGCAATGGAAACAAAACGTATATAAAAGTCCCTTAAACACATGACATCCCAGCGCAGTATCAGTGAACCAATCTTGGCACATAATTCATATCCTTCCATATTCATATGTCTATTGAAAATCACAAATGCCATATATTGTATCCATCTTGACCCCCACCCCAGCAACATGTTCCAGTCACTCACCACCCTCTATGTAAAAAACACTTGCCACACACATCTCCTTCAAACTTTGCCTCTCTCACCTTAAAGCTATGACTGCTAGTATTTGAGTTTCCCATCTTGGGAAAAAGGTTCTGACTGTGTACCCTATCAATGTCTCTCATAATTTATATACTTAACCCCATAACCTCCATAACCCCCAGCATTAAAAAAAACCCAATCCAATTATGTCCAAACTCTCCCTGTAGTTAATACCCCATAATCCAGGCATCATCCTCTGCACTCTTTCCAAGAGGAAATGGGTAATGGGTGACCTGGACTCAAAATGTAGCCTAACCAAAGTCCTATAAAGCTGAGTCATGATTTCCTCACACTCAATGCCAATGCAATGCATTCCTCTTCTAGCGAGTCCCAGCCCGGCACTATAGTCAGCAGCTGAAATGCAACCAATGAACGCAAGCATATCATATGCCTTCTTTACCACACTGGATGCTTGATTGTCAGGGATATTCTTGGTGGCCCCAAGAGTATGTTTCCATGGTCGGTGACTCTGTGATAACATCTGAAAGAGTCTGGTGTTGTACCACCAATGACACATCTGGAAAAACTTTCACATCTATTGGTGGATCACTGCACTAATATCAGCATCCTTGCTGAAGCCAATGCCACCAACACTGAACATGATTCTCATGCACTAACTCTGCTGCGCCTTATCTACAAATATGGTGGCATGGTGGCGCAATGGTAGAGTTACTGCCTTACAGTGCCAGGGACTCGCATTTGATCCTGACCGTGGGTGCTGTCTGTACGGAGTTTGTACGTTCTCCCCGTGACCAGTGTGGGTTTTCTCTGATGTTTAGTTTCCTCTCACTCTCCAAAGATGTACAGGTTTGTAGGTTGGCTTTTATAAATGTATGAATGTAAATTGTCCTTAGTGTGTGTAGGATGGTAGAAACATAGAGAATATAAGTACAGGAGTAGGCCATTCGGCCCTTCTAACCAGGGCCGGACTTTCATCTGCTGAGGCCCTAAGCTGTATCAAATTTGAGGTGCTTCTCTAAAACAATTTGGGTAAAAAATGATAAAATAAAAATATATTTCAAAAAATGAGGCCCCCAAGGGTGTGTGGCCCTAAGCTATAGCTTATAGGTAAGTCCAGCACTGCTTCGAGCCAGCACCGTCATTCAATATGATCATGTACCCCGTTCCTGCTTTCTCCCCGTATCCCTTGATTCTGTTAACCCTTAAAGCTTTATATAACTTTCTTGAAAACATCTAACTCTCTCTTGAAAACATCCAGTGAATTGGCCTCTACTGCCTTCTGTGGCAGAGAATTCCTCAGATTCACAACACTCTGGGTGAAAGTGTTAATGTGTGGGGATCGCTGGTCAGTGCAGACTCTGTGGGCCGAAGCGCCTGGTTCTGTGCTGTATCTCTAAACTAAACTAAACTAAATACCAGATAGTCAACTTCCGAGCCTCTGCTTCCAGTTCCTCCATGTTTAGAGATCCTGTGATGGCCATAAAAAAATTGCTAGAAAGACTAGCTGAAAGAGCATGTCAATAAACAGATATAGACATCTCAAGCTGGGAGAAACAAAGCATTTATTGGCCTCAACAGTGCCACGTCCTCTATCAGGTAGTCCCTTGCTTTGAGAAATGCACAAAAATGTTTGTAACTTCTGTGGGTGGGTTTGCAGTTCCAGAATTGGATTCCCGAGTCATCTCTAGACCCATATGTAAATCTATGGTGGACATAATGGGGGAAAGGATGGATCACTGCGGCGGTCCATTGCATGAAAGCTTGAATGTTGAAGGTGCGATGAAAGGTTAACCTGAAATGCCATCTGCCTTGTTAAATGGGTGCAAAAGATACTGTGGAATTATTTATCTCGCACAAGGAAGTTGTCCACTATCCGAGCTAATATTCTACTCACAATGAACACCTAATCAAATGAATTGGCAAATAGCACTCGGTGCTGGCAGGAGCTTGCTTTGTGAAAGCTGCTGGTTGCATTTTCTACATCACAACAGCAACTACTCTCGAAAGTACTTTTGTTGGGTGTAGCAAGCTTTGGGATTTTGCTATGTCATGAAAGGAGCTGCATAAATACAAGTTTTTATTTCCTTTAATGACCCGATGTGAGTCAACGCATGCTGGAGCTGCATTTGCGGAGGTCATTCATGTGCATTCAGGCAACAGCAAAGGGCACTAAACAAGGCCCTGACAGTCGCTGCAGCGCACCTACATGGGACGTTGTTGTCATGGAGACCAAGCAAAGCTGGCTGCAAACGACAAGGAGGTAGACACATAAAAGCTCCTCTGTGCAACATTCGCTGTTTGCCTTAACTTTCCCCTGCTGACTATAGTGCCGGGCTGGGACGCGCTAGAAGAGGAATGCGTTGCGCTGAAAGCTGAAAGGCTCTCCTCGCAAATAACAAATCTCACACAGTTTAGAACACGTCCCGTATGGCTCCTGAAAGGGAGTCTGATGCAGCTGCTGCCGCCTTCTTCTTGAACTGTGTGAGAAACCCTGTGTAATTAGGCTATTGTATGGTGCTGAGTCTGGGTGGGGCTTGTTGAGGTTTCTTTAATCTTCACGACTGTGACACATTTGCAGTGGGAGAGCCGAGCTTCACTGCCAGCGCCGCAGCAGTAGGGGGTGGAATGGGGTGGTGCGGGGTTGGGCTCTGTGACAGCTGCTGAGTTTTCAAGCTTCTTTAAATGGAGACCTATGGCCTTCCTGTACCCCTACGTGACCTGCCTAGTAAACACCAGGCCTGTTTTCCTTGGCAGCACATCAGTCATTGCTTTCCCGCTCACTTGCTAACTCCACAGGCTTCTGTGGTATTGTGTAGTCGCTAAAGCGACCCGCTGCTTTCTTTTGCCGGTTAAGCTCATGGACTATGGACTCTTTTGAAGATGGTAGATGGCAAGATGTGCCTGCTGTAAACACACAGCAGAACTTTCTGCCCTTAGAAAATCTGCAACAGCCCCCCTCCCTCCCTCCCCTCTCCCAGGACATCTGCTTCAGTGAATAAGTGCAAGGTGACAACCAGGAATTGGTGCTGGATAGACCTGGGAGATAGAAGCGGAGGGTGGGAGATATGAGGTAATTTGGGTGGGGGTGGAGTTATTCTCCCTGTTGAGTGGGGAAGGCGGAGGTTCCTGATCCTGCAGCATCATCGTTGAAAACATCAACAGGCACGGTGCCTCACAATGCTGTGTACGACAGTGATCGCAACTTCTACTGAAGTGTGGATGGCCGATGGCTCGCTAGGAGCTCATCCGCCCTTTGATAGGTCTTGTTTTTGGGCCTGCTGGGGATCCACAGCCCCCTCCTCTCCTGGCAAACCAGGTGGGGGAGTCGGTTTAGTCGCCGACTGTCCGACCATGGAGTACGTAGCACGGGATTACATGGTAATGCAATGGGTGGGATTTTAAGCATTAAGGGCCTACAGACCCATTACAGGGTACTGGGGGACAGGGTGCTGCTAACATCACGCAGTACCTGGCAGCCAAGCGCAAGAGGTTTCCAGGAAAGACTCGGAAGTTGTGACATTATTTGCTCTCCTAATTGCAGGTTTCAGGCCTCGGAGCTGGAGAGGCGGCTTGGAGGGGAGGGGAGGGATGCAGGAGGAAGATGATCTGCAATCAGTGTGAGGTCCAAAGAGGGCAAGTGGCAGAGGTCAGAGGAGAGGGGGGAAAAGAGAGAGAGAGCATCTCGTGAGCATGAGGAGGCCTCGGTGGGAGGGCAAGCAGGTGAGTCTAGCGAGAAAGGGAGAGGGAGCATCTTAGAGAAGGCAGGGGGGAGCTGAGAGGGAGGATGACTGATGAAGGGAGGGAATTTGGGGAAGCCTAAAGGGAAAGAGAAATAGGTCAAAATGCAGGATAGGCCACTGAAGGAAGGAGTGATCTGTGAGAGGGACATCGAGAAAGAAGATCTTGCGCATGATGATATTCTTGTGTCAGTACATGTGCTGTCAGACGTGTATCCGCTTCAAATTAGTATTTGCCAAGCCTGAGAAACAGGGATTAGTCTTCAGACACCTTGGACCAAGACCTAACTATGATAATACTATAGTGTGGTAGTTTAGTTTAGTTGAGAGATACCGCATGGAAATGGGCCTTTTGGCCTACCGAGTCCACACAGACTAACGATCACTCGTACACTAGTTCTATCCTGCATATTAGGGACAATCTACAGAGACAATTAACCTACAAACCTGCAAGTTTTAGGAATGTGGGACAAAGCCGGAGCACCTGGAGAAAACCCTCACAGTCACATGGAGAACGTACAAGCTCCATACGGACAGTACCCGTAGTCAGGATTGAACCCAGTTCTGCTGTAGGGCAGCAGCTCTACCACTCATCCACCCCAAGCTGGCGTCAAACACATTAAAATAATTTCAACAGACCACAAGTTCCACCCAAGTTTGAGGTTTACTCCGCAAGTAGATACCCACAAAGTAATTCATAGAACTTTAAGCTGAAACTAAACCAGTAACCACAGTCTAGCTTCTGTATTTAATGGAAACAAGATCATTGGATTCCCTTGGGGAAAAACACCTCTCCAAATCCTACAAGTTAACACAGTGAGGTAGATTGGAAGGCACCACAAGAAGGCAGCAGCTGTGAAGGTCATGGCAGGTAGATATGGGCTGGAAAACTCGCATGGGGCCATTTGGTCTCTGTTATATCTCAACAGCTATTTGTGAATAACTTGTGTGTGTGTGGATGTGTGAGGTATGACCATTACATCTGTGGTTAACATGAAGATTGCCAAAGTTGTTGATAATGTCGATGGAAGTTTTAGACTGCAGAGAGAAATCGATGTGTTGATAATGCGAGTTGGGAAAAAAAGCTCCAAAAAAAGAGAAATGGAGTTTAACCCAAACAAACTTGGGGCGAAGGAATTGGGGAGCACCAATGAGGGAGGACATGCACCATGATGGTAGTGTCTTGGGGAGTATTGAGCAATAGAGTACAAGTCCAATAATGCATGAGGTGGTTGACAATGATGACAGGAAGGCATATGGGCACCGCCCTTCATTAATTGAGGCGTTGAATCCAGAATTAAGAAGACACAAAGTACTGGAGTAACTCACGGGTCAGACAGCATCTCTGGAGGACAAGGATAGACGTAGTTTTAGCTTGAGAACTTTTTTCAGGCTGATTGTGGTGGTGCGGGGATGGGAAAACTGGAAGAAATTTGGGGGCAGGCCAAAGTCTGGCAAGTAATAGATGGAGTTATGGTCACCAAGGTCATGATAGTGCAGAGGTGATTCAGTAAAATATTGTCTGGAATGAGGGAGAACTTCTTACCGAAGCCAATTAACCTATAAACCTGTACATCTTTGGAGTGTGGGAGGTAACCGGAGCACCCAGAGAAAACCCATGCGGTCATGTGAGAACATACAAACTCCGTACGGACAGCACCCATGGCCAGGATCGAACCCAGGTCTCTGGTGCTGTAAGGCAGGAACTATACCGCTGAGCCGCAGTGCTGTCGACTAATAAAACAGTACTAAATTGTATCAGGAAGGATGACTCATCCACTCACTAAATTTGATGGCATTAGATGAATGAAAAAAAAGGATGGACTGGGATTTGGAGTAGAGGAACAGTAGGAAAACACCTGGAATATATATTCTGAGCTGTCAAAGAGGATCTGCATTTGTGAAGTAAAAGACACCCAAATGTTGATGCTGACAAGCCAGCTGAACGTTTCTCTGCCTAAATGACATCCCGTTACAACTGATGACCAGTGCGGAGATGTACATGAGTGATTGGGAGTTGCAAAAGGATGGTCCATTATGATGCCAATCAGGCAAGGTTTGCTTCCTCCATCCTGATGGCACTTGCTGTGAATCAGTTTTACTTCCAGTCTAAATATACATCGAAACACACCTTTTAAAGGAGCAGATATCCGTGGAACTCACTCTAAACTGATCAGGGATAAATTGAACTGAAATTGGAAAGTAAAAGAAGAGCAATAATTAATTTTTCCATTTCTTCCCAAAAGTGACATGGAATAAAAATAGTGTTCTTGGTGGGAGGCTAGTGCTATCAGTACTTATCGCACCATGCTATTCCTTCACTACTACACCCATTCCTTTTCTCCAGAAATGCTGCCTGTCCCGCTGAGTCACTCCAGCATCGTGTGTCGATATTCCTTACAGATCTTGGCGCTTACCTTGTATGCCTGGAAACATTTGATTCTTAAAAAATGGATTTTCGCTATAGAAACATTAACTACAAAATAAACATTCTGTCACGATTTATCGAGAGTAAATTTATACGTTTGCATTTTTGACACTTTGATTTAGTCAGAACTAATCAAGGCAAGGTGCTAACGTAAAAGCAGATCTTCAACTATTTGTGATGCAGCTTTGCCTTTTCATTGCTTGTATGAACAAACATTACAACAGAATACACACAATCTTCTATCATCCTATAGGCTTGTTCTTCTCCTAAATCTCCAATAACCTATAATTATATCCCTTGGCTCCGAAAGCGAAATGAATAGCCAGGTTCTACCAGACAAACAATTAATGGCCGAGGTCAGGATGGATTTGCTTCTTGCTCTAGTCTGCTGCATGGAATTCTGGGTACCTACACGTGACGAGTGGGCATGAGCAGGTAGACTGCAGGGGTCAGTTAGCTGGTCACCTGACCTGTTTCAATAGATAGCAATGGGCGGCCTTTTATGAGTGTTGCCTTTGTGCAAGTGTATCCACTTTCATTCTGAACCTATTCCGCTCTCAGTTCAGATCTGCCAAAAGATTAACGTAATTTTTACCATCTGACTCACCAAAGCTGGTACATCAGTTTCTTCCCTAGTCTTCTTTCTGTTGCATCTTTCTGATCAAAGCAATATATAAAAATAACATTCTGTAGTCCATATGTCAATTACCCACGTTGTTGCCCATAGTGAATGTCCAGCTGAACATGATGCTGAGATAAACCAATCTCATCTGTCTGCACATGGTCCATACCCATGCGCCAACTAAAAGGCCCATCTGCCTCCACCACCGCCATTGGCAGTACATTCTATGCACCCAACACACTGTGTTTTAAAAAAAATGCCCCGCACATCTCATATAATTTTGTCCCCCGCAATATTTCTATAGCTTTATTTTTTGGATAACAACATGTACATCTATGATGCTCAAAGTTAAATGAAGCTATTATATTCAACTGTAATCTTCAAACTGCATAGAACAGTCTGTTTTTTCCATCCACCTTCTTATGCTGTCTGCTTGCACTGGTACCTCAAGGGAACTTCATCCTTATACCAAGGCCCTCCATCAACCTTCTTCAGAGCACTCTCCTCATTGGCTGTGGAGTGTATCTCTGAACTTTCTTCTGTTCTTTGGGACACAAAGTGCTGGAGTAACTTAGGCAGCATCTTTGGAGAGCATTAATTACCCACTTAGGTGGGAAATCTCCAGATCTTTTGCAGTGCCAACAACTGCCTGAGGCATGCCTACCATCCATAACATTAGGCATACCATGTCACTTACACGTAACTGAACACCTAAATTTACTATAAAAATGAGGTAGCAAAGCCAAAATGCAACAGTTGTCAGGCAATGGTTAAATAGTCTAACACTGCTGCTGGTGGCGAGGGCCAGAGTTACATGCAACTTGCTCCAAGCACCTCTCCTCTGCATTAAGGACATTTGTGGAGCATTCGTAAGCTTCAATATTTATTGGTTCACTGTGATAGAAGAATACTGGAACTACCAGTACACACAATGAAGGTGACACATGATTCCAATTAATGCCAAGGTTGTCAAATGCTCAAAGAATGTATTTACCAGTATATTGTCATTTTAATTGGGCTCTAAAACAACACCTGAATAGAAATATTTTCAAATGGCCCAAAGATAAATGTTTAGGTTTCTGACGGAGAGGATGAATGTGATCACATTACTCAATGCATGAACTATGTTTTACCATCAGCTGTATTTATATTCATCATCGATTTTTGAAGTTCGGCAAAGTTTTGAGTTTCAAGCTTCAATTTCCATAAATTTTGCCGCATTTCACAAAAGTCTCAAGTATACAAGAGAAACATGACAGTTTATATCCGGAAAATCTGAATATGGATGAGTGGTGGGAGCTGCGTGTATATTAAACAACCACAAAGTCTCTGCACGGACTTGTACCGTCAGCGTTTGGAGGGAATGGAGGAATCAAGAAACATTGCTAGAAGTCAGAGAGTCAGACAGTGCTAGTTTAAACAGGTGTACCCATTGTGCAGTGTTCAGACTCCATAGCTGCCTGGGAAAGGTTTGTCATATCTCTTTCAATGTGCCTGAACCCAGATTTTACAATAAAAACATGGTGACATAGCCAAAATGTAACATTTGTCAGGCAAGGGTTGAATAATCCACCACTGCTGCTGGTGGTGAGAGCCTGATGCACATTCAGAGTTACCTGCAACTTGCTACAAGCACTGGTTGTTCACCTCTGCATTAATGAGCATTTATTAATGGGTATTCTTAAGATTCAATATATATAGGTTTACTGTGACAAAAAACTACTGAAACAAAATATATATTTCTTTGTTTTGACCATTGTGTAGAAGTTTAAGGTTATCCATCATTCGTCCAGTCTTGCCTTCACCCCTGTTGATCAACATCTAGAAGGCATCAATCCCAGTTAAGTATGTATATAGAGTTCTTAGGGTTATTTGTGGGATTCAGTTAAACATGCGGCAATGGCAGATTGCTCAGGTCCACAGTCTGCCACATCAAGAAACTGGAGGGACACAAGCCCCATATAACTGCATCCAATCCGAGTCAGGGTAAGACTGGATGGCTAGTGGCCCTGTCCAAGTACCTTGCATCTGGTGGTCATCATCCCGAAGAGTCCACCAGGGACTATACTGGAAGTTGACAAGAGTGGGTCTGGTCTAGCAGGGGCTGTGCAGTCTGTGGGCTTGGATGGAGGTCTTGAAGGTTGCTTAGGTGGGCATGTCAACAGAGGATTGTGAGAGGATATTCCAGAGGGAAATTGCTTCAGGGAAAATTGACTGGATGTAGGGAGTAGATGTGTGTTGTTGAACTACAAATTGCTTATTGTGGCTTCTTCTGGATCTTGTTGTTTTCTCTTTGACGTATAAGTCAGCGTTGAGGTCGATGTCCTGGTTGATGATCTTGGGAAGGGTAGTCAGTCTGAGCATCTGCCGTCTGGTTTCAAGGGAGTTCCAGTTTAAGTCGGTGAGCATTTTTTGGTTACACTGGATTGTCGTCTGAAGTCACTGCACACAAACCGGGCTGCTCTTCATTGAACACTTTGAAGAAGTCTCAGTCAGAGTCTAAGTCGTGGCTCTGTGTAACTGTACCTGACCTGAGTCAGTGTGATTCTCAAGGCTTCTACATGTTCCTTCAAAGAATTTTGGTAATATTTACCTTTTCTGAAAATCAGCATTTTTTTAAACAAAGAACTTTTGACATTTGACCCTCAAAATGAAAGCCCACAGACACCATTAAATCAAATAATTTGTACCATTTTTGACTGATTAAAAATATTAAGGGTATCCATGAATTGAAAGGCACACATACATACGCACACACACACACACACACACGTAGACATTTATCTATATACAGTGTATGTGTACATGTACACAGGTCTCCTACCTTTTCGAAGAGCGAGAGACAAGGATGTGGGTCTCGATCAGGTCTCTCCAATTTGATCATACTGACAAAGTCATATTCCTGTTGCTCATCTTCACTGGTGTTACACAGCCACAGAGGGTGAAACTGCCAAACAAAGCAATAAGCACTTAGCAAACTGTAGGTAATGCACACACGCCCAAAAAGAGACTGCACAGATGGGGTAGATAACTGCAGTCTGCAACTCATTCATTAACAAGAACAAAAGATTTGCACCTCATTCTTGTACTCGTACTATAAACAAATTCTTGCGGTACAGAAATCAAGGTAAGGCAAATATGCTGCAAGAAAACACACTGAAGTGAGGAAGTGTGCAGTTTTCTTAAAATTAAGTGGAATCACCACAAAAGCAATGCAGAATTCACAAATTGTAAATGATGTTTAATTACAATCTACTACTTGTCCTTTCCCGCATATCTCACTTTATTTCAATGACGTCTGCTTTTTTGTAGCCTCCATTTAAAATTTCTGCTTTTTGTTGGTTCCACCTCGCTCAGAACTCAAACTCCAGAGCTCCTGCCAAATTATTCCTGTCTGCAAATTAATTGCTCAAGTCCTCTGCAGTCTTCACTGATAACATCCAATCTCCTACAAGGATCGCATCAACAGTTTTCAATGTTAGTGATACCAGACAATGGGAAATCACCAGGACTCTTAAACAGTCATCAGTACAGGATGTTAAAAGGTGAAAAGAAATGAGACACATTTACAATGGAGAAAGTAAAAGAATAATATGTTATTCACTGAGTATGTATTTAAAAATCTCAGTTAAAGAATGATATATTGTTTTTAAAATAGTGGTAGATTGTGTTTCTCCGTGGATTGTCACCTTGTCGTGGTGGAGAAGCTTGTGTGGACCTGAGATCCTGAGAGTGATGCCGTCTGGAGCTATGATCCTGGTAGGGCCATCCTTGGCGGTAAGGTCGAGGGGGAGGTCTCTGACACAGAGCAATGCAGCCAAGACCTCAATGGTGAAACAGGCGGAGGATGATGGCTGTCCTTAGTGGAGCGTCACAACAGCTGGGAAGGCAGATGAAGGCTGCAGCAGAAAAGGGTCTCCGGTCGTCTTGGACTCCATGCCACTGACAATGGACAATAGGTGCAGGAGTAGGCCATTCGGCCCTTCGAGCCAGCACCGCCATTCAATGTGATCATGGCTGATCATCCACAATCAGTACCCCGTCCCTGCCTTCTCTCCATATCCCTTAACTCCGCTATCCCTAAGAGCTCTATCTAACTCTCTCTTGAAAGTATCCAGAGATCCAGCCTCCACTGCCCTCTGAGGCAGAGAATTCCACACACTCACAACTCTCTGTGTGAAAAAAGTTTTTCCTCATCTCCGTTCTTAATGGCTTACAACTTATTCTTAAACTATGGCCCCCGGTTTTGGACACCCCCAACATTGGGAACATATTTCCTGCCACAGGATCCTGACCGAGATCTGTCAAGTACTGTGCACCAGTCTCCCCACATTAAACAAAGTCATGCACAGGCATCCACCATATAGGGAATAGCACCCTGGAGACACCCATCGTCAGCTATGACCGAAAGGGGCCTGAGATTGTGTTTGAAATAGTGATAGAAGTGCAATTCAGAATGGGACTTCTTTGCTTCTGATCCAAAATTTGGCCACAGGACATTTCAATCACACAGGCTTGAATTGATTGTTGATGGGCAAGGTTCAAATGAAACTATTGGCCTATATTTTACACAAGCTCCTCCAAGCACAATGGAGCAGTTCTGTCCAGAGCCTGGATGTAAACTCAATAAAAACTACTAATTTGGGTCCATGCAGAACCAGTGTTGGTCAAGAATTGGATAAGAAAGAAAAAAATCAAATTTTTAATTCAAATGCAAACATATTTTGATGCAGATACAATAGAAGTGTTGTCTCTCAATAAGCTGTCCATTTCATCATGTTCACATCTTGAGAGCCTGGTTTCTTAAGGATGAGTACCCAATGTTTTGATTAGGCCTTGGAAAGCCAGTGCCTTGCATTCATGTAACTCCAGCATTGCCCACTATCCTAAAAATGACAAACCCAGAAAATGTGCCGTATGCTAAATTATTCTGCAAAGCAAACTGTGACTTGCAATCGAATGGTGAAGCTGAATTCACTTCAGATGCAGGCTGCAGATGGCTTAACAGCAGCAAGAGTGGGGATTTCGCTGCAGGCTACTGACTAGTCCCATGCACTAATAACATGGCAGATTGGCCGATCCAGGTGCAGATAGGCGAGGAGAAAGGGCCATGCTGCTCAGAATACGAAGGTGTCTGAAAAGGGAACATGGATTTGGCATAATGACCACTGTGTGCCTTTATCTCTATAATGTTGAGGGTTTATTTCGAGAAAGTGAAACATTAATCCTGAATCAATCTGAAGGATCCTGGCCCAAAACGTCACCTATACATTCCCCCCACAGATGTTGCATGACCTGCTGAGTTACTCCAGCATTTTGTATTTCACTCAAGATCCCATCACCTGCAGTTACAAGTGTCTTATATGCAGCTCTTCAATTGCTTTGATGTCAATTTAAGCCTCTTATTAAAAGTCACCTTTTGGCCTTACTGTTTAAATGAAAAATTGTCGCTACCTAAGCAACCAGGATAGGGCATACTTGCTAATACCAGGGCAGGGATTGCCCAATATAAGTAGGGTGCAGACTTCCTACCAACACTCGCATACCTGGTGGCCCACACTTGGTCCGATTTGAAAAGTTGTCTACCAGTGCTGGCCTTTCAACCTGACCTGTTCAACAACTTATCCTACTGAGTTACTCCAGCATTTTGTGTCTACCTTCGATTTAAACCAGCATCTGCAGTTCTTTCTTACACTGTTCATGCTTTATACATCCATCTGCACAATAAAATTCTCAGTTGTTTCCCTGTACCCTGCATACACTTCAGAAAATCCATCACTCCCAGGTAGGAAAGTTCCAAAATAGAAACTGGTTAGCACAGTGGTGCAGCATTAGAGCTGCTGCCTCACAGCGCCAGAGACCTAGGTTCGATCCTGATTGTAATGGGATAACATAGAACTAACTACTGTATATTCGGTGTGGTTAATGGTTGGCATGTACTTAGTGGGCCAAAGGGCCTGAATCCGCATTGTAGCTCTAAACTCTAAACTTTAACATCCAGATTAAGCTGTCGAACTAGACAGGCCAGCTAAGAACCAGCAGTAATACCAGACAGTCTTTAGCAAGATACATCAGTTATCACCAATGTTAAGGGGAAAAAGGCTTCCGATAGAGAGCCCTGTACCTGGGAACAACCAACATTTTCTATGAAGATAATGCATTGAGCTCCTCTCCGTGGTAGAAGAGGTCTACATGAGGTGAGGTGATGGAGGGGGGATCCAGTTTATCAATTATGTAGCAATTTGGGCTATTTCTACGGAATCTCTACATCAGAAACTGAAAGGTTTGGAATTAACTGGGAAAGGTTAAGAAGTTATTCTTGATTGGAACCAATTTCTGTACACAGCAATGAAAGATACAGCTTTCTGCAATGGGAAGGTGCAACCAATGTCATGATGGACACAACTCTCAGTACTTATAAGGCCAACTGAACTAATTTGGTAATTTGGTGACAGAATCCATGAATAATGGATAGTGAGTATGATGAAGGGAATAAGTCCATAATAACCTCCATGCACAATTAATATATATGCTCAGAAATATATCTGTGTAAAGAGCCATCTGATTTCCGGAGCCCAGAGGCTTGGACATAATCCACACCACAACACTTTTCTAACAGTCTTGTGCAAAATTCCTCAGACTCATTTGATATCCTGCCTTCCATTATGTAATATTCCATGACACACTTGATCTTTCACTTTTATCCTGATGCGGCACTGTGCTTTCTTAATCAGGAAGAGCTGAAGGTTGGCCCACATATTTCGCAACGGTCTGTAACTTCTGGGCTTTTGTCAATGGTTGGCATAGCTTGGTGGATTCGATTTGAAGCAAAGCCCAAACCCATCACGAAATATCCATTCAATAAGTCCACCAAATCATGAATGGATTATCTTCCTATTGTCTTCATTGACAGCCAAATTTCAGATGAAATTCCATTGCGGTCTTTCTGTGGCCACCATCATCTTCTCCTTGAACCTCTCAGCCTCTCTTGACCAAGAATCCACTAACCTCCTGCTTTCAGCGACCAACCTCTATGACCAAGAATCCATCACTCTCATTTTGGAACGAGGCCACTTTGACTGTTCAGGCTCCTTTTTCATATTCAGCCAGCTGTTACCGCAGTAACGCTGGAAACGTGTTTAAGGCAATGATGAAACTTCTGAAGTTTTATTGACTGTGAAATTCAAACTCCTTTTTTGTTCTCACCAGCCTTGCACTTCATTGAATTTCATCCATGGAGACGAGATGTTCCAGCTGGCATCTGTTTCAGTTGCAGAAGAATTATATACAAATGGGGCATTGTACCCAGACCTCTCCGTTCTCACCATAAGGCAATCTTCAAACACCACGGCACCCAGGCTGCATTGCTGTAACACGAGCTCTTCTGCGAATATTGTATTTGAGGAGGTGATAAGCAGGTCATACCCGAGGCAATATGGTAACTTGATTAAAAATTAAACTGCACTTGGAATTAAATCAAAGGCAAAGTGCAATTGAAATGTAACTTGCATCTTCCTGTTTGTGCACAGGAATGATTACTGTGTTGCGGGACCTTGCTTTCATCTCCGCTCATCTACTGCCAGCTGGGCACATGCCGATGCTCAAGCCCATTCTTCGTGTCGTAAAGATGGCCCGTAGAAACTCAGCCTGCACCGTGCGCTCGGCACATCTCTACTCCCTGGGAGGCATTAGGCGTCGCAGAGAATATTTAGCAATCTACAGGATGGGTGTCCCTATGAATAGGTCACTGATGCTTCATTGCATCTCGAAAGATGTCCGCATCACTCGCAAATAACTAAACATACCTCCATTCCCTCCTTTAAATCAATGCAAAACCTAATCTTTGAAAACAATGCCCTGTTATTTTCAGATGTTGCCTGACATTACTCCAGCATTTTGTGTCTTTCTTCTTCAAAGCATGGCGGGACGTTTTACTGAAACTGAAAGGTGCTGTATGAATGCAAGCTGTTCTACTGTGCCAGTAAAGTGTCACTCCTTCACCATACTCTGCCAACTAGATTAAGTATTATCCAAATCATTAGCTCATTGCACTCTATCAGTATTTTAGGCCAGAGTCCATCTTATTTTACGTGCTGTGCCACCAAGAGGGGGCCTTTGTTACCCACTGTCTGGCTGGTAATCGCAGGCAGGGACAATGGCTGCATCACCATTATGCCACTGAGCCAGAGGGAGGGTCAGCTTCTACTCTCTCATTGTACTGTAACCGTTGGAGCAACCTGTTCTGCTGTCACCACTCAGGGATCAATTAAACATTTTAAACATGTGAATCGTGCAGCGTTACCACACTGGAAGCATTTTCTCCTGATACAAACCTCCTTCCAGAGACTCAGGCAAACATGCCAGGGTTTTATTTCAATGGATTATTATAGTGTCCTTTTGCTAAAGGTACTGCCGCTTCCTGTTGGATGGAGTGTTATTCAAGGCATCTTAGGTTAATATGTATGATTCCACGTAGACACGGCAGTGAGCATGATCATCTTCATTATTTTCTCCCCAAGGAAAGACTTTTGAGTCTTTGCTCCACATTCTAAAACTGAGCAAAGAATGAGAATTCATTATAAATGAAGGAGGATTTCATCTGTCACTATATCAGAATCAGAATCAGAATGCCTTTTATTGTCACTATACACATGTACAGTGAGATTAAAAACTGCTCCTACTCAGTGCAAAAACAAGACAAAGGGGGGGGGGGGGGGGGGATAAGGTGCACAGTTTCTGCAGCGCTATATACATATCTACAAAAAGACAATGGATAAATAGAATGGATAATAGGATTCCTATATCCAGTATGGGTTACAGTTACAGTACAAATTACAGTAGGTGGATAGATGAAAGTCCGGGGGCTAGGCTGTGAAGTCAATGCATGTGTGAGTTCAGGGAGATGATGGATTTTGGAAAGAAACTGTTCTTGAGTCTATTTGTCCTTGTGCTGATGCACCTATAGCGCCTCCCTGAGGGTAGCAGGTTGAACAGGCCAAATGCAGGATGGGAGCTGTCCTTGATAATGTTCTTCGCCCTGCTGAGGCAGCAGGAGGTGTAAATGTCCATCAGAGAGGGGAGAGGGCAGCCGATGATCTTCTGTGCTGCCCTGACTACCCTCTGAAGCCTCTCCCTGTCTGCCATGGTGCAGCTGCCGTACCATGCTGTAATGCAGTATGTCAACAGGCTCTCAATGGACGAGCGGTAGAAGGTCAGCAGCAGGTTGGAGTCTAGGTTGTGCTTCCTGAGGACACTCAGGAAGTGCAGCCGCTGCTGAGCCTTCTTGATGACCGCTGTGATGTTGTCTGTCCAGGAGATGTCAGCGGAGATGAGGACGCCGAGAAACCGGAAGGTGTGGACCCTCTCCACACACTCGCCGTTGATGTACAAGGGGGCTAAGTCGGTGCTGTGCTTCCTGAAGTCGACAATGAGCTCTTTGGTATAGCTATTCTGATATACCCAAATGTTGTTGACTGTAGGAAGGAACTGCAGAGGCCGGTTATACACCGAAGATAGACACAAAATCAATGCTGGAATAACTCAGCTGGGTACAATCTTCGCAAAGTTAATCAAAATCTGAGATATCAAGGGACGAAAGAGTGGCCAGCATTGCTTTTGGCTACTTCCAGCAAAGAATGGGGGAGGGTTGCTGGGACAGAGTTTGGGCTCCAAATTATCAGTAATAAGTAAATAAATTGTGCATCTCACCAAACCAGATCCATGGGTGCAAAGGTCAATGAGGAATTGGGTCAGACTGATATTAACACGTATCAGTTATTCTTACAGAAAGAGCAAGTCATTGAGAGGACTGAGAAAGGGCTCCATTCTGATTTGCAACAGAGCATGACAGAAAAATGGCATTGGCTAAGCATTCCAAAAGCAGTTGAGTAGCCACTGCATTCATGAAGTGACAGGCATCACAAACAATCCAATCCATAGGAAAACATCAGACAACATGGTTATGAGACTTATATCTCAGCCTGGTATGTCAACTGCTTTGCTCCTGACAGCCTGAACCTGCAAAGAGTGGTGAACACAGCCCAATCCATCACAGGCTGATCACCTCCTTGCATCTAGTCGATCTCCACAGCACATCATATCAGGGAGATGGGAAGTATCATCAAGATGTCTGTCACCCTGGCCATTCCCTTTTTTCCCTTCTGACTTCTGGGAGAAGATACATGTTTGAAAGCCTGGATATTCAGACTTAACAGGTTCTTCCCTACTGCTATCCAACTCCTGAACCAATCATTCATTAATGGAGGTGCTGCCACTTATGCTTGCTCTTATAGACAATAGACAATAGGTACAGGAGTAGGTCATTTGGCCCTTCGGCCTTCACACTACTTCATTCAGTTATTATGTTACTGTACTTTAATATTCTTTGTGAGCTTCATATGAACAAGGAATTTCATTGCACCCAGATGTATATGACAATAATCTAATCTGAATGGAAGAGGACATATCCTGCTCTTTTCCCCATGCTAGTCATTGATTGATTACAAACCCCCCTCTGCCACTCTACCCCTGCTCACCTGGATCTACCTATTATGAATCGGGTCTTTCCCCACCCCCTTTACCTCTTTATACTCGCTAGCTACCCTCCACACTTTCAGCCCAGAGGAAGGCTTCTGACCCGAAATGTCTTCTGTCCATTTCCCTTCACAGATGCTACCTGACCGACCGAGGTCCCCCAGCAGTTTGGTTTATGCTTCAAACTCCCAACATTTGCAATATTTTAAACTCCTATTGATTCAACTTCCAGAGTATTCAACCCCAGGTTGAGAAGTCACCCTTAATGCATAACAAAGGAACGTAACCCAGGTTCTCACTTTGATGCCATTTTATCAGATCCTTTGTGACACTTTAATATACTTCAACGAAGTTACAATTATTGTGCATTAAATGATGGCAGATGGCCAACTTGTGCTCTGGATGATCCAAGAAAATAATTGATATGAGTGACAAACTGATTGGTATGCTTTTAGATTTTATCCATGTGAAGGATCTGAGAAATGTTTTTAAACCCTAACATTTTAAAAGTTCAAGTTCACACGTTTTGTAAAAAAGGCACAGATTGTTGAAACACTAATGAGCTATGCTTTGATGTTCTTTCCCCATAATCTGTAAATAATAAGGAATTTGTTAACCAGTTTCACCAGTAATAACTTCAAACCCATTGTGTTGCAAAGTCTCTGATATAAAGCAGTCAGGAGGTCTTGCTTTCTGGCCGACAACCAGCAGAGATAAAAATAGTCAATGAGTCAGTCTAGACCAGCAAAGCCTAAACTATTTATCAACCAATATATATTAAATAAATCTAACCGTCATTATATTGCTGTTTAGGGGACCTCAGGGTGTGCAAATTAATTGCCCCATTGCCTAGATTACTTTAAGGAAATAACGATTGTAATTGAATTAAAAATAGTCAGGGTGTAAAGATCATGATTTGAGTAAAGATTAGAGCAAATGTTGTGGTAACTCAGTGGGACAGGCAGCATTTCTGGTGAGAAAGAATGGGTGACATTTCGAATCGAGACCATTCTTCAGACCGATTCTGACCAGATGTGAGCTATTGGTGCGAAAGTGGGAAGCTAGATTGGTTTGTTCAACTCGTGTTCTGCAATCTTTTTCATAAACCTCATCCTCCCTACCTCTCTCTCCTCCTTATGCTTGACTTTAAATCTATTTGTGTTGCTATCCATCATAACATTTCCTGATGGAACCGTGTCAGATTTTGTTGAATGGAGACACAAGACACTGCAAGTGCTTGAATAGAGGACAACAACTAATCTAAACAACTAAACAACTAAACGAAGAAGGGTCTCGACCCGAAACGTCGCCTATCTCCTTCGCTCCTTAGATGCTGCTGCACCCGCTGAGTTTCTCCAGCTTTTTGTGTAACCCTCGATTCTCCAGCATCTGCAGTTCCTTCTTTAACACAACAACTAATCTGATGGAGGAACTCAATGGGCCAAGCAGTATTCAGAAAGGGGGGGGGGGGGGGAGTGGAAATTGGGGAAAAATAGTTGATGATTTGTTTAATATTGCATCTCTGTAGTCACACAGCAGTGGTACAGTCACACAGTGACAGAGCACTAGAAACAGGTCCTTAGACCCATTGAGTCCATGCTGGCCATTAACTGTCCATTTACAAATATCCTACACTAATCCCATCTTTTACTTTCCCCACTTTCTCATCAATTTCCCCAGGTTCTCCCACTTAGGAAGATCTTATTGTCCAATTAACCTACCAACCTGCATGTCTTTGGGAGGTAGGACTAAAGCAAACCACCTTGAGGAAGCTCGCACAGTCTCAGGGAGAATGTGCAAACATCACAACAGACAGCAGTGTAGGTCAGGATTGAATACAAGACTCTGGCACAATGAGGCAGCAGTTCTACGAGCTGCAATATTCGGAAGTCTCCCTGCGCAGGCTATTCAAATTGTAAGCAATTATACACGATTGAAAAGGGTAATTTTAAAGAGGTGCAAGTTGTTAAACCAGTTAAAAAAAAACTTCATCCCAAATGAAGGTAAAACATGTAGAAGAAGGGAGCCGAGCTGAACAGGGCAGCCAAGCTTATTTAGCATATTGTTGAATACATTTCAATGAAGGTGTATACTAATTACAATTCATCTCACCATTAGTCACAATACTTATTTAGTGTTTTGCAATTTAAAATATTGTCTCCAGAAATCAAGTTAGTAAATACAAATGTTTAAAAATATTGCTGGGTATTTCAACAGTTGAAGTACATCTTTAATTCACAATATTTAATTCACTCTTCTATGCATTTCACAGCAACTCTTGAGATATTTGCATTTTGATGCACATTATTATTCCTGATCTGTCATTGAAGGATAATGCAAACTGTCAATGCAAGGCCACACCTATTTCATCCTACAGTCAATCCTGATAATCCTATAATCCTCAAAGTGCACAATCTGTTTATGCTGCCTTTTCCTTTTCACTGTCTCCCAGAATTAGTGTGCAAGTTATGTGCATTTCCATTGTAATGTTATGAGTTATACCCAAACTAATAGAATATATTTGTCTCAATGGTGCCTTTACCATAATGAGGTAATATTGAAGCTCTGTTTTGAAGTGCATGATATATGAAAGAAGACAGTCTGTGCACAATAAGATATTGTTGATTATAAGATTATGTTAAGGGTAAAATAATAACTAGAGAGAGAATAAGACTTTTCAGACACCAAATTGTGTGGAGCTGCAGGAGATGGGCAAGATCCTCAATGCATATTTCTTGTTTGTTTTAAACTATAAAGACCATGGAACTTGGGAAAGTTAATGGAGATGGCATGAGGGCAGTTCTAATTACAAATGAGGTGGTGTCTGACATTTTAAGATATATCCAAGAACATTGTAGGAAGCTAGAGGAGTAATTGGAGGAATCCTGGCTGAAATATTGCTAGACACAGGTGAGATGCCAGAAGACTGGAGGCTGACTATTATTGTGGCTCTTTTTGAAAAGAGCTGCTGGGAATTATAATAGACCAGTAAGCATAACATCTGTGAAAGAAAAGTCACTGGAGTGCATTCTGAAGGATTAGATACACATACATTTGGATAGACAGGAGTTGATTAGGGATAGTCAGAATGGTTTTGCATATGGAAGATCATGTCTCATGAATTTAGAGTCATAGAGTGATAGTGTGGAAACAGGCCCTTCGGCCCATCTTACCCACACTGACCAACATGTCCCAGCTACACTAGTCCCACCTGCCTGCGCTTGGTCCATATCCCTCCAAACCTGTCCTATCCATGTAGCTGTCTAATGGTTTCTTAAAATTTGGCATAGTCCCAGTGTCAACTACCTTATCTGGCAGCTTGTTCCACACACCCACCACCCTTTGTGTGAAAAAGGTTACCCCTCAGATTCTTATTAAATCTTTTCTACGTCACGTTGAAACTATGTCCTCTGGTCCTTAATTCCCCTATTTTGGCAATAGACTCTGTGCATCTACCCAATCAATTCCTCGTGATTTTATCCATAATTAGATTTGACTTTTTTGAAGGTATCTATGGCTGTTAATGAGAGTGGGACTGGAACATAGTATATATGGATTTCAGCAAGGCCTTTTGTTCTGCATGGGAGGCTGCTCAGGAAGGTTAGATCATAAGGAATCCAGGAAGACTTACTAAATGGATATAGGATTCCTAAATGGATATAGGATCTGTCCTGGTCCCTCAACACCTCCAAGCTGATCAAAAAGGCACAGCAGTGCCTTTATTTCCTGAGGCTCAAAAAAGCCCACCTGTCCCCCCAGATCCTGACCAACTTTTACCGCTGTACCATCGAAAGCATCCTGACCACCTGCTTTATGGCATGGTACAGCAGTTGCACCGTGGCAGATAGGAAGGCACTACAACGGGTGGTGAAAACCGCCCAGTACATCATCGGTGCCCCGCTCCCTGCCATGGATGCCCTCCACCGAAAACGGTGTCTGAAACGGGCTGGGAAGATCATCAAGGACCCCTCACACCCTAACCATGGACTGTTTGCCCTCCTACCATCAGGGAGGCGGTACAGGAGCCTCAGATCCCGCACTAGTAGGATGAGGAGCAGCTTCTACAATAACACCATCACACTGCTGAACTCGGAGTCCCGCCGATAGATTTATCCAGCCGCTCCGTCCACATTGTCTGCATTCTGTATTTAATTTTCTATATTGCTATCACTACGAACTGACGCTAAACTGCATTTCATTGTACCTATACTTGTATCTGTGCAATGACATTAAAGTTGAATTGAATTGATTGAATTGAATTGAATTGAATAGAATTGGCTTTGTGGTGTGGTGCAGAGAGTGGTAGTGGAAGGTTGATTTTGGACAGCAGATCAGTGACTAGTGCTGTATAACAGGTATCAGTGCTGGGTCCGCTGTTGTTTGTAGTTCATATCAACAAGAATGTGCAAGGTATGATTAGTTGTGAACAATTAAGACAGTGAAGATAGTTATCAAGGATTACACCAAGATCTTGATCAGCTGGACGTGGATAGATGAATGGCAAACGGAGTTTAATCTAGATAAGTATCAGGTGTTGTAAATTGGAAAATCAAATTTGAAATGAGCGGCCAGAGGAAGTAGTTGAGGAAGGTACAAAAACAACATCTAAAAGACACGTGGACAGGTATACAGATAAGGAAAATATCGAGGGGTATGGGCCAAACATGAGCAACTGGGAGTAATTTAACTGGGGGAACATTTGTTGGCATGGACGAGTTCTGCCAAAGGACCTTTAGCGGTGTGATGCCGTAATATAATTTATGTTTGGGTGATAGATACAAAATGCTGGAGTAACCCAGATGGAAGGAGTAGGTGACGAGACCCTTCATCAGGGTGTGTTGTTTGAGTCTATGTACCTGTGATGCTGCTGTAAGCAAAGTAGAATAAAGCAAATCTTCATTCTACCTGTACCTCATCGTAGCACATTAGCATCTTCAAATGCCCGAATGCAGGCACCTTATGAGCGAGACTGGGAGACCACATCAGTTCAAGGTTCTCCATATTCTCAAGATCACTGGAGATTCAGAGAAACCCTTGCAATACACAGAAGTGTCAAGAAGTGCTGTGTGGTTGCCATCCAGAAGGCCTCTTATATCAGCTTTCAGGGGGCACCAGCAATAACAATAAGAATTCAAATGGAATTTTAAAACAGAAACATTGTTTCAGCAGATCTTAATTAAATTTTATAATTAAAAGCATCATGTGTCATCCTAAAATTCCAACAAAGATCACAAGTTTAATTTGTAAATTCTGTTGAAAGGCATTATTGGGTTTCCCAGTGTAAACTCACCCTTTGCCAGCTTTGGCTTGGACACTGTTAACCTACTGGAAGATCTCACAGCTGCCTGCACTTGGCCTTGCAGCTGTGTCGCTGGTAGCTAGTCCTCAAAGAGACCTGCCATACTGCAAGTACCCAGTAATACTCTTACAACTAGTGGACTGCGCCACATTTGAAAAGAAAATGGATGCTGCAAAAGCGGGTAATGGGGGGGAGAGTGTTCCCAAGGGGTTATGAAGAACATTATTTGTGTGCAAACACGCCTTGAGTTAGAAGGGGAGAGGTCTCCATGGAGGAGCAATACAACACGTGCAGTCCATCAACAGGGGAAACGTTTATCATTTGAAAATCAGGTATTTATACCTGGGTATAAAGTGTGCTTAGTTTTGAACATTTTTCACCATAGTATCTTTGATTTTCACTGGGAATAAACCTTGTCACCGAGATAGGACTAAGTACGAACGGCATCGCAAATGGCTCCCTCAAGAGCACTTGGCGCATGACTGTCGTACTGCTAGATGATTTTTGCGCATCAGTCACTACCAGCCTGTGGCGTAAATGACGCTCAAGTGGGACAGGCCCTTTACTGCCTCAGACAAACCTTCACTGTCAGATATTTTTTTTAATTACCCAGTTCTCACTTTCATGATGATCAACCAGGCGATAATGTTCATTGACATGCGCAGCTCTTTTGTGCCTGAGTACACAGTGGTTACACACCACATCACCAACATGATGACAGTTTTATTGCAATTGCAAAAGAGAACTATTTGTAGCCTTTTCCCAGTCTATTTTTGAAGCACCTGCCTTCAATATGTTGCTTCAAATCCACATAATACCAATTGATTGGCTCTTGACTAAAGGACCTGTCCCACCAGCATGCAACTCTATGCGATGAGCACGACCTAACGTGATCGCTTGAGCCGTCCGGCGTCGCGGGGCCGGTCCCACTTTGATCGCCGGAGCCGTGCGGAATTGTGCGGAGTTCGTCCCGACATCACGCGGGGCTCCGAAAAACTGACCATGTTCAAAAATTACGCGCGGCAACGGCTTGTCGGCACGCAGTTGCCTCGACGCATTACACACCGCCTCGATGTCGTGCCTCCGTGACCCTCTCTGTAGGTGCCTCCGTGACCCTCTGTGTGTGTGGCTCCGTGGTCCTCTCTGTGTGTGCCTCTGTGCCCCTCTCTGTGTGCCCCTCTCTGTCCTGGCAAACTTACCTTTAAGACTTCGCTCCAAGTTCGCCTCACTTTGCGCCGCGTTGCGCCACTCACCCGACGTCCGCGGGTGAGTGGTTTGGTCGCTGCCGGTTTGGTCGTGCTTGCCGCATGCAGGCGCATGCTGTTGGGAACGGCCCTGTACAGTGATCACCTGACCTCCGCACGGCCCCCGCTTCTAATTTGATCGCGCTCACAACATGGAGTCGGATGCTGGTGGGACAGGCCCTTAAAGGTACAAAGTGGACCTTCTCAATGTTAAGATAAAGTCAAGAAGAGGTGATCAGACAATTGGCTAATGACTGACCGCAGCAAAAAAACCTTCCAAACTAACGCCCTCTTTACATCATAAATGCTTTAGCTCTGTATCTGTGTTTGGGGATTAGAAAACAGTAAATAGGCACTAATAGAATCTAAAAGGAAGGCTCTTTTCAGTAAATGTTCCAGTAATTCAAACAATACTTGAAGTGTAGAGTTACTAACTACAGAAGAGCAGAGGGTTGGAAATCCGATCCGTCACTTTACGCTGAACGTTAAACTACCTGTGTTAAAGCAACTACTTGTTGTTTTCTGTTATTCTCTTTGGCAATGATTAGCAGATATGAAAGAGTAGCAACACAGACATATCCTACTCTTCCAGGAAAATGTTCTTTATTGACAAACAGAGGCTGGATTTGCTGGAGTGCTGGAGTAACTCAGTGGGTCAGGCAGAATCTCTGAAGAAAAGGAATAGGTGACGTTTTGGGTCAAGCCCCTTCCGCAGACTGATTTGTTACATTGTTTTGCACTTTATTAAGGGATCACAGCTACCCAAGGCCCTGTGAACTAGAAAATAGATGTCAAAGGTGTTTGACTAAAGGGACGGGTGGGGGTGGGGGGGAGGGGGTAGGATGATCACTTTACAATGACCAGCATATAAAGCACGTGGCCCCAGACTCACTTACCACAATTGATGGGCTACTGAACATGCTCCAAACATTAGTAGACTGGGTTAGAGATCGAAAGTGTCATTTAGTTAGTGAGAATGATTAGCAAGGTTATGGGGCAAAGGAAGGGCTGTGGTAGGGTGGCATGGTTAGGTGGGAACATCCCCTTCATTCATGTTCAGTTACTCCTCAAGTGGACAAGGCTGGGATTGGGCTCAGCTGCATAAAATAAATTCTACTGAAAAGCCAACTAACACTGACAAGTTCACACATAAACACGGGAAGGGATAAAGTGGCAATCGTTGCAGAAGGTTTTGGGGTTTAAACCCCAGTAAAGACCTTTTCTTTCTTTTTTCAATCATGCAACCTCTGTGCTTGACATTCAATTTGCATTCCAGTGCAGCAGTGCAGGAAGTGCTGCTTTGCTGGTCGTGTTGCCTTTTGGCTTCACTATATTAAGAGGAGCTTTACAGGATCACTGCCTATTTACACAAAATGCAATAATCATTTAGGTTGGTTTAGTTTAGAGATACTGCATGGAAACAGGCCTAGTTCTAGGTTAACCTATTAACCTTTAAACTAGTTTATAGGTTGACCTATTAACCTATAAACTCAAATTTTACTGTATCTTCGTTGGTTAAGTTACAATAAATATGAACTTGAACTTGAACCTGCGTGTCTTTGGAATGTAGGAGGAAACCAGCGCACCCAGAAAAAACATACAAATGTCCCGGGGAAAACGTACAAATTCTGTACAGACAGCACCCGTAGTTAGGATCGAAACATGGTCTCTGTCACTGTAAGGCAGCAACTCTCCACTGCACCACTTTGCTCTTAACATCGCTGGAAATAAAAGCCATTGCAGGTGACCTTATTGATATCACTGCCGAATTAAGACTGGAACAAGGTGAATGCAATATCTCCCCCGGCTGATAACAGTGGGATGTTTGTTGGCTGGATCAACAACACAAGTGTGACAAAGTAGAAGAGATTGGGAACCGCGTTTCATGGTGCAAGGACGACAACCTCACCTTTAACGTCAGAAAGAATAAAGCAGAGAGCACTTGGATTCTGTAAAGGACTGGTTCATAGTACATTATCAATCAAAACACCAACCTCAATTGTAGTCACAGTTTTACGGTCTGTGCAATTTAATGCAAACATAAATTATAACTTTATAAGTGACCCAATCGTGGGCTGTTCTGCAAGTAATAGGAAGATTTACAATAGATGACACATCAACGTCTAATGATTATGCAAAGACATACAGGTTTGTAGGTTAATCGGCTTGATAAATGTAAAAAGTGTCCAGTATAAATTGTCCAACTACCAGTATAGTCCCTGGTGGACTCTTCGGAAGTAATGACCACAAGGTACGAGGTACATCTGAAAGCAAGGATCTGTTGTTCGCTATCCGCAGTGGCCTGCATCCCAGACGTTGTGCAAATGTGACATTTTCAACTGATTTTTGAATTAAAGATGATGAATGATGAGAAATTCCTCTACTCCTATCAGATTATGAACTCAAAAAAAAATTAAAATATTTCCGTTCTATTTTCATTGTCCTTTCAAAGTCGTTAAGTCTTGCATATTTATCTGGCACGAGGAAGTCACATGTATACAGTGCCCTCCATAATGTTTGGGACAAAGACCCATCATTTGGGACAAAGACCCCCTACCCCCCATTTCAGTCCCCACCATAATGTTTGGGACAAAACAATGTCAGGTGAATGAAAGTAGTCATGTTTAGTATTTTGTTGCATATACTTTGCATGCAATAACTGCTTGAAGTTTGCAATTCATGGACATCACCAGTTGCTGGGTGTTTTCTCTGGTAATGCTCGACCAGGCTTGTGTTGCAGCCGTCTTTAGCTTATGCTTGTTTTGGGGACAAGTCCCCTTCAGTTTTCTCTTCAGCATATAAAAGGCATGCTCAATTGAGTTCAGAGCGGGTGATTGACTTGGTCACTCAATAATTGACCATTTTTTAGCTTTGAAAAACGTTGTTGCTTTAGCAGTTTATTTGGGATTATTGTCTTGCCTTAGAACAGGGGTCTCCAAACTTTTCATCATGAGGGCCACATTATATATTTGGCACATTTTTGCAGGCCGTAGGAAAAAATAAAGAGATGTCAGTTTTATAAATTTCATGAACTCAAAAAAAGAACTTAAGTAAAACAAATGGAAGAAATTCAAAACAAAACCTGTAGCCATCAATCAAGGTTAAACTTTAAGATAATTGGTGGGTGAATTAATTTATATACACACACCGAGAGGGTTTGTTGCAGCGAGTCGGGAGCATGGCTAAATCCTGCCCCCCCCCCCCCCCCCCCACCCCCCCACCCCACACACCCAGGCCCTCCTCTCTCTCTCACCCCCACCCACTGCAACTCCAACCAAGCCCGAGGGAGGAAGCAATAACGCGGTGACAGACAGTGACCAATGGAAGCGGGAGAGGAAGATGTTCTATTCTATTAATTGTGCGCACCAGTCATTCTGTAGTTAGGTGCCAATCAAGTGGAAGAAGAAAGTGAACGTGAATGCACATCTGCAATTAACATTATCTGGACTATTACATGGAATGGCTGTGTGATCAGTCCAATGTACAGGTACAGCATTGTATGGGTTGATGCAAAATTGCTTAGCATGTGGTATATTCCACTGGGATTCGACTCCCATGCATGTTATTTTCAATAGACTTTCGATTTTAGTTTCTCTGCACCCAAATTCCCACTTTAATATTTAGGGTAAACTCCTCACAAACACCTTCGACAAACACTGCCTTGACACATTCACCTGCAGCAACATTGCCACTTATACACCAACCTACAATAAATGCATGGCCATATGATAGCTTTCAACAGGTTGCTCTGACATAATTTACCCTTTGGCCCAACAAATACAACAAGGTAATTGGTCCGCGAATAATTGAATTTTTTCCCATTTTTCCCCACAGTCAAAATGTAGGGGGAGAATCTGCCTTTTGTAAAAAAAAAAATCAGATTTTAAAAACAGCTGCAATAATTTGTAATGTTACAGTTGTACAAGATAATTGGGCAAAAAAGTTGAGTAAAGTTGATAATTGAGTAAAAAAGGTTGTGAATTAGGTTGTGAAAGTGGGACAGGTCCTTCATACCTGCATTAAGGAGGCATTTAAACACACCTGAGAAGCCATGTGTCCCAAACATTATGCTGCCCTGAAATGGGGGTACTCTGCACGAACACAGCTGTAATGTCTACATGATGAAACCAAAATGTATAAAAATACACTCTAATAAAATATGACAATATGCACAATAACTACATGTTATTTTTTCTGTTTCCAATCTCAAATTGTGGAGCACAGGGGCAAATACATAAATGATGAGTCTTTGTCCCAAACATCGTGGAGGACACTGTGAGTCCAAGGTCTTGATCCTTTGA